>NEWO01000640.1:240780-271501 GCA_003013225.1 Phalaenopsis aphrodite
TTTATTTAGGTATGTATATATACAACAGAAAAATAAAACGAAGGCAGAATAAAAAAACAAGAGTTTTATTTAAACTTAAATACTTATATGATTAAATATTTTATACAGACGTTGGATAGAGAAGCACACAGAAGAAAATATTACACTTGCACGCTTAAGCACTCAAGCTAAGCACTCCAACTAAACACACTGTTAGAATAACAAATGAGGCTTATATACAGGGGACTTACACAACATGATCCAAACATAGGTTGTGTTTGGGCAGCTTATTCGTCGCGTCTACGTTTTCAATGTCGCCATGGCATTTGTTTTCCTTGTCTTCAGTGCATTTTGCGATATGTCGTTTTTATTTTGTAATAAATGCCAATAGCGGGTTCAACCTCGCGGCTCACGTTTGGAAAAAATTTCTTACCTCTCTACCCTCCCGTCGCGCTTGCCCTCATCTTGTGCCCTAGGTGCCTCTTCGATCTTCTCTACCCTCATCCCGTGGATTTCGATCGTTCCCCTATTTCTCTCACGCGTGCCTCTCTCACACTTCTTTCTCCCATGCGTCTCTTATTGTTGCCTTTCTCCTCCTCTTCCTCTCTGTGATCTGTGGTTGTAGTGCACTCCATTGCCTTTCTTGTGATGATTTTTTACGGAATGAATTTTCTGCGCGTTTATTTAGCTTTCTCCTTTTCTGTAAGAAGTTTTGTCGGCACAATTTTTAGAGGGGTCCCGTGTAAGTGGTCGTTTTCCGGAACGGAAATCCCGACGCCCGCTTTGGAAGGGCATTTAGATTATATTTATTTAGTTTAAAAAAATATGAAATCAAATTGATCTCATATCCTTCAAAGTTTAGATTAAAGAGAACAACACCTTAAGCTATGTACCAATCCAGAAAGATAAACACATGACTTGATAGTGAGGCTCAATCAAATAAACTAAGAAATGTATGACATTCATTTGGTCTGTGAAATAATTTTACAAGTTCTCATATTTAATACGAAGAATTAAATATGGTTTAAATTAAGTTGGGTTCTTGAAAGTTTCCTATAAATGCAAGCCTTTATAGTTAATTAGATCTTAGATAACTGAAGTCACCTAAGAAAACTCTCGATAAAAATCAGGGAATATTATCTTCAAGAATTTCAAAGGATAGAACTTTTTAAAGAGATCGGACAAAGATGTGTGAAATGGGAATAACTCAAATTTAGAACATTTATTGTGGAATCCAAAGGAAGAAGAACTAGAGGATGTCATGAATCCTAAGGAGAACATCGATGACTTCCTAAGCTATCCTACTATTTGGCTTCAATTTAGAGGAGAAATATTTAAATGTTTCATCATGCCAATTTGTATTAATTAGGGCTTATATTTGTAAGAAACGATCACTAAAATAGTTTGAAAGATGTGAGAATTTAGGTCATGACGAACGACAACCTCGGAATCCTAAAACATGTTTGGGCTTATATTGTATAGTAGAACCATATATAGCCCTAAAGATAAGTTGAGGATTTATGTCGCACTAAGCAGACAACCTCGAAATCCTATGACTCAATTGTTTAATTCTAAGTAATGGTTTAACTGGTGTATACATGTTTTGCTGTTGAAGATTGTCATACTGCCCATAATGTTAGCTCCAAGCTCCTTGTAGTAGCGAGTTTGAGTTTTTTAAGATGTCAAGTCATGATGTCAAATCAAAAATTTCCTAAGATTATGGTTATTTAAATATCATGGGGAATGTTAAAGTTGATTAGAGCGACATCGGTTAGGATACCACAGTTCCCTCGTTCTGGTATCACTATTTTCTTTTGAATTTACTTAGCTTAAACGAGTTATGAAACTCATTTAAACTGGGGAGATCTCGTTAGCAACCATGGGTTTCCTCCTCCGAGGGACTTCCGTAAATTCAAAAGGATGTTTTATATTTAGTGAAATTTCAAAGGATTTATAGTAACCTTTGAAACACTTTATTTTAGGTTTTAAAAATGTTGATTAATTTTTAAATAAGTTGTTTTAGCTTTGCAAGAAAAGTAGAGTACACACCCAAGTAGTTGTGATATTTTGCAGCGAAAGTAAACCTATAGGATTTAACTAACACTGTAAAGCGTACCTATCAACTTCTCGGTATTCCCGCTGAAAAATTAGCTTTTACAACATGTATGAAACTTAAATAAATTACAGAAGTATATGAAGGTGTATCTAATAGACTCCAAACTGACTTATTTGGACCTGAAAGATCTTAATGGATGATTGTAGAACAAAACATAACAAGTTCAATTTATCCTTCAAAATATCCAAGAGATTCTAAAGTGTTCGTAGAATGACCCTGAACTGCTTTAAAGATCCCTTGAAACATTTTAGTTCATTTTGAACTTAGCTTATTGTTCTAATAGTCATCCCAAGTTGAATTAAAATTACCCCATTACTAGGTAAACTTTAACCTTTTAATCGTCCTTAGGACAGGTAGTCAACTAATCAGTTGATATTTTAAAAGTTTTATAGGTGAATGCCCCTGAGGCAAGTTTCAGCCATTAAAGACCTTTGTTCTCAACATTGAAACTAGGCTTGTAGTGTTAATCATCAATCATATTATCCTCTGAATCCCATCAAATGAATTAAATATCAAGCCTAGATCACTACCAAGCCCTTTAAATCTCATGCAAGAAAGATTGACAAGTATTAAAATTTTAACTTACGTGATATGGATTCTGATTAAAAGATGTCAAATCATCATTAATTGCGGACTTAATCATAAGTAAAACATCATCTCCTTAGCTTAAGCCCATCACTTGGAAAACATTTGATTTTGATTAACTTCTAAATTATGATAATTTAGAAAATTTATAATTTTATTTTTATCATGGAAAGGTGGCAAGTTGGTTTCTACCTTTTTCCCATTATGTTTCAATCATCCAAAAGAATTCATTAAGATCAAAATTACTCATTTTTCCTTTAATTAATCCTAAATTTTGATTAAGCTACAAAAATCTAAAATTACAATTTTGCCCTCGGGGCTCTTCACTTTAAGCTCCACTCAAATGACTTAAGAGATTTTAGAGTACCATATCCATAGAGTAATTAAAACATTAGAGAAGAAAAATTTGGTTTTCAGATTTTAATTTAAATAATAATTATTTTAACTTTAGAAAAGAGGATTTTCAAAATTAATTTATTTAATCAATCAAAAGAAAGTTTTTGATTTATGAAAAAATTATTAAAGGTTGTCTTAGGTCAGTGTAATACTTAGACAACATTTCATAATTTTTTGAATCAAATCTTTAATTTAATTTAATAACTATTTATTGATTTTTATGATTTAATTGAATAGAAAAATATGTTTTATTTACAAAAATTATTTTTTATATGTTTATTAAAACTCTCTGAGTCCAAAGAACTCAGAGAAATAAATTTTATATTTTTATGATTTTTAATTTATTTATTATAATTATTTTAATAAGAAAAACTGAAGAAAATTCATTTTTAAGCCCTTGGAATTTTATTCTTAACTTAGACAAATTAGGAAAAATATTTTAATGAGTCCTATGTGATCAGGGAACCATTAGAAACATTTTGAAATATTTTTGGTATTTTTGAAAAATTTTAATTATTTTTAATTAATTTTAATTCAAAACATAGGCCAAAAATCAAATATTTTATCAAAAATGACTTATTTTTCCTAAGTGCTCTTGATCACAAGAAAATCAGAAAATTACTTTTCATAATTTTCCTAAGTGTATATGATTTACTATAATTATTTTTGTGCAAAAATACAATGTTTCTTCAAAAATCAACTCTAGTGCTTAAACTTAATCAAATAATTTTTAAATTTTTACAGTGGGTTAACATGATTTTTACACACAATGTAGAATTTATTTTATTAATTTTTTATTAATATTCAATTTACACAAATTAATACAAGATATACACATTTTATTAAATATAGAAATTTACAAAATTCTTCAAGTCATCATGATATTTTTCTTAATCTTCTCTAACCACAGGAAAACTAATAAAATTTATACCATAAATTTTCAAGTCATATTTCAATTTATACAATTAATTTAATCCAAATTAATCATCTTAACTTAAGAATTAGGGTTAGAAGCACAGAGATGTCCTCTGACCTTGGAAAAATTAGAGAACATAGCCTCTGTCATGTGGAACAAACCCTCAAAATTTCAAGCTATGGTGAGCAATTCTTAGCCATAATTAATTGAAATACTACAGAGAGTATTTAATTAATTAAAAATCAAAGAGTTAACAAATAATTTTTATTTTTCATCCACATTATTCTCCTATGTTTCCTGAGCAAGATGGTGTTTTTATTTTATTTTTATGATTTTTCTACACAAATTTATGATTTTTCAAAGTAATGGGATTAAAATAAATAAATAACCCCCTAATTTTCTACTTATCCAGCTCAGGCGCCGCGTCAACCTAGTCTGCACCAAGCTTTACACAAGGCGCTCCGCCATTTGATGTCGCTAGAAACATAAGTTGCCATGCAGCCCGCAGTTCACATACTAAGAGTTCATCTGGCTTGATCTCCTCCATCCATCGAATAAATGCGTAATTAGACGACTCTCTGTCATCGTCCTCAAGTAACCTAACCTGTAAGCCGTCCACGCTAAAACCTTACGATCTCAAGCTAGACTCAACCAAATCACTTCGGGTTTGCTCCTTCACCTTCATCAACTCAAGATGAACATATCTATATGGTTTATATGGTATGAAATATAGTAAATACGTATAAAGAATCAAAATAGGCTCGATCAGGGTTATAGCTTTATACCTTTGTCTGTGAGGGGAGGCCTTAATCAGATGTTTGTCGTAGCTTTGAGTGGGTCTAACAAACCTCTAGACGAACTCCTAGGCCCTAGTGAATTGTCTAGGTATGATTTTGATCAAGATCATTTTCAGGTGTTGATCTAGAGCTAGGTTAGAGCCTATTTAGGATGAGGCTTTTGTGGGGAATCAATTCCTCTCATTCTCGCAATGGTTTGGGCATAGCTAATTGAATATTGGTGGACTGTGGAAGTGTGAGGAAATATGTCATTGTTTGGGCTAAAGTTTTGAACTTAAAATTGAGCTCTCACAGTGGGAACTTGAGGGGGAAAATTTTAGGATTGAGTTGAGGAGTTCTTGGAGAGTTTCTGGATGCAATTGGACAGAGTTTCCCCAAGGAATTTTTTCTAGCTCTCTCCTATGGAGGTGGAGGGGGTGGTTTAAATAGAATAGGCTATAGTGACTCTTAGGCCAAGCTTAGGTGGTCAGGTTGCTTCCTAGGTGGAGGGAAGAAAGGCCATAACAACCAATCAAGCTTAGCCAGCTCAGGTGAGTTCAATTTTTGGTTTTAGCCAACTTCGGCTCCTTTGGGGTGACTGTTTCCAGTTGCTGAGGTGGTGCCTGGCCGGGGTTTGGTCACCTTTTAGCTCAGAGAGGACAGGGGGTGGCTAATTATGATTAGCTCCCAAGGGTAAGCAATGATGACAAAGATATTTCAAGTGTTTACCAAATATAGGGTGAAATCCCTCAAATTAAGGGACTATTGGTCCATAGCTCATCTAGGGTGAGCTAGGTGAGCCTAGCTTGGTCACTAGTGTGCACTTGGTGGCTAGAATGGTCCTTGGTTGGCCAATTTGGCACGGCTTAATCAATATTGGTGCATGGGTTCAATTTCGGTCAAATTGACATTAAGTAGCGTTTTGGTTAGGCCAGGCATGAAATTAAACTTTGATCAAGATGATATAGATAATTTTCAAAAAGATTTTCAAAAGACATCTCAGATATGTCAACTTTCCATAGAAGAAGCGTAGTTGTTTCAAGGTTTGGGAGGAGGAATTTCAAAGATAGCTTTAATCTTATCCGGGTTGATCTCGATTCCCTGATGATGGACAATGGATCCTAGAAATTTCTTGGAGGTGACAGTGAAGACATATTTTAAGGGATTCATCTTGAGATTATATTATCGTAATCGTTCAAACACGATTTTTAAATAGTAAAATGTGTTATTTTCTTCTTGCTCTTGATGAAAAAATCATCCATGTAGCACTCCACTAGGTTGTGAATGAGGTCATCAAAAATCTTTGTCATAGCTCATTGATGCTCTGGTGTTCTTTAACACAAATGGCTTTACTATGTAGCAAAAGATCTTAATCGGTGTTCTGAATGCTATAAGTGCTACATCTTCTGGAGCCATTTTAATTTACTTATATCCTGATGATCCATCCATGAAAGAGAAAATTTCATGTATCGATGCAATGTCCACCATTAACTCTGTTATATGCAACAAAACTCATCCTTTGGACATGCCTTATTTAAGTTCCTGAAGTTGACACAAACACGGATTTGTCCATTTTTCTTCTTAACTGGTACAATATTGACTAACCATGTGGGGTATTGCTCTTCTCTTACAAAGTTAGCTTCTATCAACTTCTTCACCTCGGCAATGACTTGTTGCTCTATCTCGAGGCGCATTATTCTGGGAGCTTGTTTTACTAGGGTCATATCTTTGTCCACCCCTAGCTTATGAACTGCAACTTCGGCTGAAGCCCTGACATTTCATCATAGCTCCATTCGAAGCAATCATTAAATTTTGACAATAATTCTATCAATTCTATGAATTCTTCCTCGTTGAGTAGAGAACTTATAAAGGTAGGTCGGGGTTGCTCCTTAGTCCTGAGGTTGATTTCTTTCAATTCATCAACTGTTGACTTAATTTCTTCTTCAAATTCTGGTGGGCATCATCTATTAATTTATCTTGAGAGTCATCCTTTATTTCAAGGCAAACCTCTTCCAATCTGCTAGCAATAACCATGGAAAATTATGATTCATCGACTTATCATATAGTACCAAATCTGAGACCTTCTTTTGAGTTAGGGGTTCAACTTTTAACATTCCAAAATTTTTCAAAAAGTTGTAGCTTATCCATTGAAATTTGTTTTGACACATATCTCTGTTGAATTAACTTTTGTACACAAGAAGAAAAGTAACCAAAAGGTAATTCCATTAATTCATTAGAATCCTCTTCTGAATTTACATGTTTTTCAGAACTAGTAGAAGAGGAAGCACAAAAAAAGCTTAATTGGCTTCAAACCAATACTACGAACTTCCTTGACCTCTAAAATCTCAACCTTTTGAGGGTAATTTTGAGTGAGGGTCATGGTATTCACATAGTGGTTGATTCGATCTTACATCCACTCATATTCATTTTTCTCCTCATCTTCAAAAGAAATTTTATACTATGGTTTCTTCTGTTTTATCATCATCATGTCTTCTTCAAAAGCTTTCTTCATCATATCTTTCTTCCATGTTGAGGTTGATGGTCAGTCTAGTTCGTTCAACAATTGTGTTGTTTCATCTTCGTCCATGTCCCCAGCCTCGATCTCTAGTGTATGGGCTAAAAGAACCTCTACCAACTCATTGTGAAGAAATGGTGGCAGCCCGTTGAAGTGGAGTTGAATGGCCTCTTTTTTGTGATTCTTTTCAATCTTGTACTTCATTTGCCATTATTTCTCATGAAAAGATATTTCTCTTTGGAGGTGCATAGTAGACGACATCTTCATGAATGCCTACTTCATGAACTAAAAATGATGGTAAATCTCCTTTAATGCAATGTTCTTGTCCTTCTTTGAAATATTTGATGCATTGGTGCAAAGACGATGGAACAATATTATGCTTGTGAATCCATTGTCATCCCAGTAAAGCATTGAAAGAGGTCTCTGCATCGATGATGTGGAATTTTATGGTCGTTACTAGTTCTTCAACTTTCATTAACAGTGTAATTGATCCAAGGGCTCTTTCTCCCTTTTGGTTAAATACTATTATCATCATTTTATCAGTTTTAAGCTCTTGGGCTTCAATATCCAAATATGCCAATGTCCGTAGACTCATTAAGTTGAGTGATCCTTCCGGATCTACCAAAACTCTGGACAATACAAATTTGTCAATATTAATAGAGATGTAGAGTGGTCAGTTATGGTCGGTGGTACCAAGCAATAAGTCTTCATCTGTGAAGGTTATCCTATGTTGTTCCTTTAACGAACAAACTTCATCTGAGGATGTTTTGGCTAACTGAGCTAAGCAAGTCTCTAGGTCAAGCAAGGCTGTAACCAGAGACTCTCTCATCTCTTTTGATAGAATTAGAGCGTCGTAAATGCTTTGTTTGGCCAACAACCTCATAAGATGAGCTAGCTCATTATAATCTACTTTATATAATCCTTCAATCGTGACTTGGTTATGTGGCTCTTCCACCGGCAGAGGTGGAGGTAGCTCCTCCTAAGTTACTATTTGTTTTCTTTTATCTAATGGAGCTGACCTTGAGGGTAACACTTTCCCGCTCCTTAGATTTATCTATGTGATTTCTTCTTCCTGGGATGCTGTAGGTAAAATTTATGGTGTCTCTTCTTCTTCATTGGATGGATCCAAATTGATAGCAAGTGGTGCACCGTGGCACTTGAGGATTGGCTCCTCACTCCTAGTGCTATTATAACCGGTGTTGTCAATATCTTCATTATTCTCTTTAAGGATTCATAAGACAAATACAATTTGAGGATAAATTTAGGATTCAAGATCGAAGCTAGATTGAGCAAAGTCAGTACATTATCAGTAGAAATAGTTAAAATGCAGCAAAAATTATAATCATTATATTCATAGTACCCTGGTGGGGCAAAAACGTAATCATACATAGTCAGGTGTTCGAGGATTTTCTTCCTTGAATCCAAGACAACCAATCTAACAGTGGTAGCCCCTGTCCTACCCCCTCGCTATTGGTCTTCATGATTGTCATTCTTCTCTTTTTCTTCTGGTTGCGGCAATTTCTCTGGTGAAATTTGAACGACAGCCTAAGCTGAAGCGGTCAGTATCTAATCCAGTATCTTCTTGGATGATTTACTCCAAACTGTACTCCATCCATCTTGTTCCAAATACGGATCTATCGGAGTGATTGGCTCAGCCTAAATCATATTTATAGAGACATTTTTAGGTTCTTTGAAATATTCCTTTAGGATTGTTATATTTCATTCTTTGAAATTCCTTTAGAGCCAATTCTTAAAAGCAAAACAACCCTCTATCGTATGTCCCAACATCTAGTGGTAGGGGCAGATATTAGAATATTCCTTATTTTCAACTTCTTCCGGCTTCTTCGGTTCTGGTAATTTCAACTCAAGCTTCTTCATTATGTTTCTAAACATTTTTGGCATAGCCTCAACCCTGAAAGAAAACACCCTCTTCTTTTGTTCTAAAAGAGTTGGACCCATTCTAACCTCTGCTCGATATGGTCCTCCCTGATCTGATGGTGCAGGCGGATTTAGTGTGTTAGTTTTGTAATTATTTCTCAATATTACAAGATACACACGACAGATATAATAATAAATATGCATTGTAATCCCACAAAAGTAATTTTAATAAAAATTTTTTATCTTTAAAACTCTTTGAAACTGTCAAATCACCTTTAAAAATAACATAAGTATACATATCACTCAAGTAATAAAGGGCTCTAATGGAGTCTTAGATATCGATCCCACAGGGAAGTTAGAAATGCCTATGGATAGTTCTTAAGATTATAATTATAATTTAAACTAAAAAAAGTTAAAGTGGGAAGTTTGAATATTAACTACTAAAGTGAATGCTATTTAAAATACAGTTGAAAAACAAAGTTAACTAAACAAGAAACTATACTTTCAAAAGTAAAATTACGAAAACTAAATGAAATTTTTGTTGACGAAAAGTTCAAATTTAAGAAAGCATCCTTCCTCTTACAATGAGCACATGGATTGTGAAGAAATTAAAATCATTTTGATATATATATATATATATATATATATATTAAAAATGTTTTGTGTCAAATAGGAGCAATCTTATTCTTTACCCTCTTTTGAATGCTATAAAAAACATTGACTAATCTATAGTTTGATCCCTAATTCTGTGGTTAGGCTGGGAGGATACCGACTGCCACTCCAGAGCTCTCACTACTCCCTCCCCTAAGGGCTAACAATCTCGTAACAGTTTCCAATCAACTTGACCAAATTCAAGATGTTAATCTGTCACCTTAAAATCTTCAATTCTACATCCAATAAAGTATATTTTTCTATTTATTTGCACTCAATTTCAAGGATGAGATACTCTCTCATGAAATTAAATGTGAATCTCCCCATCTTGTAGAAACAATATCCCTTTCAGAACATATGTTTCTCAACATAATTTTACATTTCAATTGGTCAAATCAAAAAGTAAATAAAGATTGGAATTCAAATTATCACAAATTATTAACATTTAAAACCATAGAAAACAAAATTACTCCTTCACAAAACCATATTTCAAAGTAGGGAGAAGGATAAAGAAGACTACTTAGAATTCATAAAAAAGATACAACAAAATAAGGATTTCATATATAAAAATGAGTTTACAAAATAAAAGAAATAAAAGTCACAATTTATCTCACAACCCTTTCCAAACAAATCCTTAGAAGTTTGTTCCAAGCCTTTCTCTCTTTACAAGCACTCTCAATTCTCTCTTAGAAGTGTAATGAAGATGAAATCTCTCACCTCCCTCTCCTCTTACAACCCTAGAAGAAAATCTCAAACCCCTTAACTTTCTCTCTCTATCTCTTCCTCTTGCATTTTATGCCACCCCCTTTCACGTCACACCCTAACTCTTTGAAGTTATCTTCTTTTATTTTTGGCTGTCTCCTTTCAAAAAGAATTAAAATTTCCCTCCAAAAGTCATCGACAACTCAACCAAAAGCTTACTTCCATTGAAAACCATGAACTTAACACTCATTAAGTCACACCACCAAATGTGGAGTGACAAAATGTTGACGTGACTATGCAAAATCCTCCCATACAACATAATGATGTTTTGCCAGAGATCTCCTCCCTTATTTCCTCGACTGAGAATAACTTTCATGATAATATGACCATTACAAAATCTCATCCTCCTACTCATTTACACTCCATTTCTAATATTGTTTCTAACTTGGAAACTCATTTGCAGTCCATCTCTCTTTTACAGCTAAAGTTAAATACTAATGCCATGTCAAATAAGCAACCTTCACTAAAACGTGTTACTAATGAGTTAGAACATGAGTTGAAAGTCCAAAGGCATTCGAGAAGAAAAGTGAAAAGAAATAATGAACTCTCCAATTTTAATGCTGATAACATTATTCAAGAGGGCACATACTATTCTAAGGGCAAGCAATTAGGCAACCCTTCTAGGTCTTCTAGAAGGGCTAGCATAAGAAAACATGTTTAATATCATGACTTGGAATATTAGGGGAGTAGCGACCCTGCCTTCCTTAATAGGCTCAAGTATCTTTGTAGAGTTCACAAAATCTTCATTTTTGCTATTTTGGAGCCTTTTGTGTATGTTAATAAAGACATGATTTTACGAAAGTTTAAAGGTTACAAATCTTTATGCAATAAAAATAACAAAATTTGACTTTTCTGGAAGCATTTTGTCGTTTTATCTATTGTAGAGGATGAGGAACAATTTGTCCTCACTAATTTCAAGCTGGAAGATTTTCATGGTTGGGGCATTTTTGTCTATTCATGTTGTCTTCTACAAGAAAAATTCTTGCTTTGGCAAAAACTTGAGATTATGGGAGCTACTATAAAGGATAACTAGTTTGTGGGTGGAGATTTCAACAAGATTATGAAGGCATCTGAGAGGAAAAGTGGTGGTAGATGTGATTCTGCTCTCATAAACCACTTTTGCACTTCTACTGCTAATGCTGATCATTTTGATCTTGGTTATTCTGGCTCCCCTTATACCTATATCAAAGGCTTGATAGATTTTTGGGAAATTCTACTTTCTTAAATTTCTATCCCATCATTTGTGTTCAACATTTAAGTTTTGCTTCTTCTGATCATAACCCCATATCACTCAATTTAGCTTTTAAAGACAAGTCTCTTATCTCTAGATTTAAATTTCTTAATATTTAGACCACTCATAATAGAATTTTAAGTATTGTGCAAAAGGCTTGGAAAGCAGATAGTGTTGGGACAGCTTGGTTAACTTTATGACAATTACATAAGAAACTGGCGGCTCATCTCAAAACCTTGAATCATCAATTCTTTGGCAATGTACATAATAAGGTATTGGAAGATCAAAAAATGGTTGATCAGTTAGAAGCTCAAGTTATTGATACTCCTACTTTAGGGGAAAATGTTGCACAAGCACACTCGTCTCTGTTGGGTGCTATTAATTTAGAAGAATCCCTTCTTCAACAAATAGCTAATGATGTAACCTTTATTGTTGGTGATAGAAACTGAAGTATTTTCATGCAAATTTAAAGCATATAAGAATCAATAGCATTCTGAAGATTAAGACTGCTAATGGTCACATTTTCACTAATCTGGAGGATATTGGTGAAAATGTTGTAATCTTTTTTACTGAGCTTTATCAATCTATTGTACAAGTTACTCAAGTGGACTCAAATGTCTTTATTGATGAAGCTAGCTACATTTACAACCTCTCTCTATCTCACCCTCTGATGAGGATGAAATTTTTTCTTTTTTTAATTATATATGTCCCAACAAAGCTCCTGGTCCTGATGGATTTTATTCTTTTTTCTATATTCACTGCTAGGATATCATAAAAAAGGAGGTGATTCTTGTTGTTCAAAGCTTTTTCTTTGTGAAAATCCTGGTAAGTTTTTAAGAAAGATTATTGTAACAAGGGAAATGATAAGCATTCATGGGACAAAATTCAACCTATATCTCTTACTACTATTCTCTCTAAAGTTGTGAGTAAGATTATTGTGAATATCCTTCAACGACATCTCTTCAAATTAATTTCTCCACAACAATCTGCTTTTATTAAAGGTAGAGAAATTACCAATAACATTATGTTAGCACAAGAAATGAATGAAGACCTTTACAAAAAATGTAGAGGCAGTAATATGGTTTTTAAGCTTGATATCAAATAGGATTTTGACACCATTGGCTGAGATTTCATTCTTAATGTCTTGCAGACTAAAGGATTCCATGAAGATTTATGTTTGCTTATTAAAAGATGGCTGGCTAAATGATACACCGAAAATATATGCATTTTTATTTTATACTCATTTTTGGTGATATTGCATTTCAATGGAAAGTATTTTGATGTTTTCTTGTAGGTTGTTGATTTTTAGGGCTTAAAGTAAAAATAAAGCAAAAAGGATGAAATTTGGAGTTAAAATTACGTTTTTAAAGAAATGCTCAGCACTGACAGTTCCGAGGTCAGCGCTGACGACACAGAACAACTAAAGGCTGAAGATTTTTACTCAGCGCCGATGGCGCCAGACCAGTGCCGACAAGGCCAAAGGCAGTGCAGACCCCAATTCCAGAAGGTTCGATATATTTAGACAATTTTTTTGAGAGTTTTTGGAGGCAACTCTTGGAGAACCGACCTTGGGCTCTATTTGGGGCCAAATTACATCTACAAAGTGCTCCTCTACATTTTTCACTCCTGTATGTTCATTTTCCGCACCACATCATTCCATTCTACTACCATATTGTTGTCAATTTTTTATTTTGCTTTCATAGTTTAGAGTTTTTGTGGTGAGATTTAGTGTGGAACTTTTTGTAAGAGTGTTGGAGAAGGAGAAAATTAAGAGATATCTTCTTCTTGTATTTCTAAGGAAAGGCTACAAAGGATTTGCTTTGAGAAGAGTTTTTAGATAAGTATTATTTTTTTATTAGCGTTGTATGAAATTTCTTTTATATATGAAATTTGTGTTTTCTTATGTCTTTCTCATGAAGTCTGATTAGTTCCCTCTATCTTTCCCCATACACTGAGATATGGTGAAATGAAGAGATAATATGGATGTGCCAATATTAAAATGTAAAATAAATTGTGATGATTTTTCAACTCCGAACTTAATTTACTTTTCGATTTGGACAATTGAATTGTTAAAATTGGTTGTGAAACATATGATCCACGAAATGGAGTATTAGTTCTACAACAGAGTGAGGATCACATTTGATTCCCTGGAAGAGAACATCATACATGGAATTAAGTGCAAATAAATAGGAAAATATTTATTATTGGGTGTAGAATTTGAGAACCTTTAGAGTGACAGACTAAAATCTTCAATTCGGTCTTATTGTTTAAAAATTTAAGTGAGAGCTAGCCTTTAGGTGAAGGGAATTGAGAGCTCTGTAGTGGGAGCTGGTATCCTCCTAGCTTAGCCACAGATTTAGGGACTAAACACTGAAATTAGCCAATGATTTTCTATGCACTGTATAAGGGTAGAGACATAAAATTTTTCCTAATTGGCACAATACATATTATTAACATTTATCTCATCTCATTTTACCATAGCTTCATTTTAGTGGGAACGATGCTTTTTCACATAAAAATCTTTGTTACATAAACATAGTTAATAGATTAGTGTTTACTGTTTTAAACTTTGCATTTTTTATTTGTTAATAGTTTAGAAATTTAATTTTGATTACATCTTGATCCAATTTTTTTTGTTGTGGTAGATTGTATAAAATTTAAATTAGTATAAAAAATTAATATTTGGATTCTATGCAAGTATACGTATTGTTATCAAGTAATAATTAAATTTCTATTTAAGCTTGAAATATCGATCCCACGGGGAAGGCTTAAATTGGAAATGATAAATTTGCTAGTAAATTCACAAAAAGTCAATTGAAATCACTGTCACTAATTTTAATTGTTGAGATGTAATCAAAATTAAATTTCTAAACTATTATGAAATCAAAAATGCAAAGTTTAAACTAGTAAATACTAATCTATTAACAATGTTTATGTAACGAAGATTTTTATGTGAAAAGCATCCTTTGCACTACAATGAAGCTATGGTAAAATGAGATGAGATAAATGTTCATAATATGTATTGTGCCAAATAAGAAAAATTTTAATTCTCTACCCTAATACAGTCCATAGAAAATTATTGGCTAATCTCAGTATTTAGTCCCTGAATCTGAGGCTAGGCTTGGAGGATACCAGCTCCCACTCTAGAGCTCCCACTTCCCTTCACCTGAAGGCTAGCTCTCGCTTCAGTTGTTAAACAATAAGATCAAATTGAAGATTTTATTCTGTCACCCTAAAGGTTCTCCAATTCTACACCCAACAAAAAATATTTTCCTATTTATTTGCACTTAATTCCATGAATGATGTTCTCCTCCATGGAATCAAATGTGATCCTCACTCTGTTGTAGAATTCATACTCCATTTCCCGGATCAAATGTTTCACAACACATTTTAACAATTCAATTGACCATATCAAAAAGTAAATTAAGTTTGGAGTTGAAAAATCATCACAATTTAATTTACATTTAAATATTGACACATCCATATTATCTCTTCATTTCACCATATCTCAGAATAGGGAGAAAGATAAAGAGAACTACTCTGACTTCATGAAAAAGAAATAACAAAACACAAATTTCATATATAAAAGAAAGTTCATACAACACTGATAAATAAACAATACTTATCTGAAAAATCTTTCTCAAAGCAAATCCTTTGTAGCCTTTCCTTTGAAATGCAGGAAGAAGATATCTCACTTTTCTCCTTCTCCAACACTCTTACAGAAATTTTCACACAAAATCTCACCACAAAAACTGTAAACTCTGAAAGAAAAAAAAATTGACTCCAATATGGTAGTGGAATGGAATGATGTGGTGGAAAAATGAACGTAGAGGAGCACTTTTTCTTATGAAACGGCCCCAAATAGAGCTCAAGGTCGGTTCTCCAAGAGGTGCCTCCAAAAAATCTTCAAAAAATCGTCCAAATACATCAAACCTTCTAGAAATGGGTTCTGCATCGCCTTTGGTGATGTCGGCACTGAATAAAAATCCCTAGCCTTAAGTTGTTCTGCATAGTTGGTGTTGACCTCGACACTGCCGACACTGAGCATTTTTTCAAAAATGTAATTTTGACTCCAATTTCATTTTTTTTTGCTTTCTTTTTGCTTTAAGATGTGGAATTGAACTCAGAAAGGCTTGAGGAGGCTCTGGAATGATTTTGGCAGAGTTTCCCTTAGGAAGTGGAATTGTTTTCTCTCTTTGGCCTTGAGAAGTATTCTATTTATAGAGGAAGCCATGGCTGCTACCAGGGCAAGCCAGAGGGGGCAGAGGGGATGCTTATGTGGAGGGATAAACTGCTCTAGTGATCAATGGTGTTGAGCCATCTCAAAGAATCCCAATTTTGGGTGTAAGCTTTGTGTTTCCTCTTAGTTTTGGTGTTTTCAAACTAGTAGGCCTGCCAGCCAGGGCTGAGCTGCTGACTAGTTGGGTCAGAGGAGCCAAAAGGTTTAATGGTGATGGTTTGGGAGCTTGGGAAGGCTGGTGGGAAGAGTACTTATGGTTTAGCTAAATTTAGGAAGAAATCCCCCAATTTAAGGAACCCTTGGTCCATGGCTCAATTCCTGGGTCTTTGGTGATTTAATTAGCATCCCAGGTGGCTAATTATGACAAGAAATGATTAATTTTGGCTAATGCAAAGGATTTGAGTCAACTTAGGGTTTAGGTTTAAAATTAAGGCTTTGGTTTGAATTTAAGTCTAAGTTGGGTTTGGGTTGAGATTTGGGCCACGTGTTTGATCAAATTTTCATGAGGAGTTTGGAAAAGGAATTAGGTAATTTTGCATTGATTTGGGAAGGTCAATTTGATGGAATTTAACTTTTTGCTCAAATTTGGGCATTTGGGTTAGACTTGGGTTTGAATTAGGTTAGGGTTTGGATATGATTCAATTAATGGTTCAATTTGATCTAAAAGATTGTCATGAAGAATTTTGGCTATCAATTGGGTGGAAACTTTGGAGTTAGGAGGTTCAATTAGGGAGATATGAGGGTGTGGGATTTTGGATTGGGCTTGAAATTGGGTTAAATTAGGCTTAGATTTGGTTTCAATTAGGATTGGGGATTATGAGTTTGAGTTTGGAATTGAAAGTGGGGGAGATTGAGTCAATTTAATGGAAATTATGGATGAATTGGGGAATTTGGGCCTTTAAGGGCAATTTGGGGATTCTAGTCAACTGGGGTCAATTTAGTCAAATTAGGCCCAGTTGAGTGGTTTAAATTGATTTTGGAGAGATTTGGAGGGATTTTGGAGATTTTGGTAATTTTTGGAATTTTTAAAAAATGAAGGGCATTTTGTTAATTTTGTGAAATTTGGGGCTAATGGGGTGAAATTGGAATTTGGTAAATTTGGGGTTGATTGAGAATTTCAATCATGAAGTCAACCTATTTGAGCCATAGGACCAAGGGAACTCCCATTTTGGATCCTCTATATGCTGGTCTTAGCTAAACCCTAGCCCGGGGCTAATGGTTTAGGGAACAATCCACATGAGTTTCCAATAGATTAGGGGATCAAGCTAGATATGTTTGAGTTAGGATTGAGGTTGTGGGTTCATGTGCATGTGTGTGTGTGTAAATCTGACCAAGGCTACACCACCCAGGATTAACTTTAAGGCTAAACAATACTATTAGGACATTCTCTTAAGCTCCTCATATTTGGTCCCACCTACTAAGTGCTAGAGGTTAGAACCAACATGTGGAACTCCAAGATGAGCAAAGAGAGTTTAGAATTTATATTGGTGAGGGTACCATCACTAGTCCTCTAGGAATAGTTAAAAGGAAAGTCTTACGGCTAGATCTCTGGCTTCCAAGGAAGAAACCTACCTCAACCAAAAGTGAGGTCAACACTAATATTATAATCCAAACCTGAATATTCATTATATCGTTGATCTTCCATTTCTATATTAAATTCATGGAGTCTTTTCTGATTCACTATCCTCTCAAAAGTTCTCTCCAAATCTGATTCGTAAAATTCAAGGTCTGCAGATCCTGAAATACACATACAAATATAAATACTTAATTAATAGGATATATATCAAAATTATTTTTGGTATTTTCAATTTTTTTAAAATAAACACACAATAATTAAACACACCATATAATAATAACATAAATTCCAATTCTATGTCTTACAGGTTCAACTAAAATTCTCCTAAAGTTCTCACGGACACTTGCCTGACAACGGCGCCAAAAAACTTTATGCGCCCCTAGTGTGTGCTATTTTTCTGCGTGTTTTATGTCAATTTAAATCTATGGAAAATTGAAAAAAACTTGACCCAATTTATATTTAACCACTAGAAAGCAAACTCAATATGTTATAAAATATACATAATAGCTCACACACTATGGGTTCTACGCAAGTACATGTATCACTTTAAGTAATGTAGGTCTTTCTTTGAAAACCCCCAGTATCGATTCCACTAAGAAGAGAGGTAAGAAATCTCTTAGGCTAATTATAGTCTACTACTATCTGTCCTTAGTTTAGAGGGTTGATTTAAGTGATTTTTTAGCAAGTACTCCTAAATGTAAATCTTATGTTTAAAAAAACCAGCAACTACTCCTAAATGAAAATATTAAATTTAAAGATAACCCTTTCAGGATGAATTAGTTTGGAGAATTTTGAGATATTAAAAACTACTATTCTTATGTAGTGAATTGGATAATGTTTATGAATGAGATACATTAAATATTATATGTGATGAATAGAAGCAATCTTATTCTTACCCTCTTAGGTTACATTCAGAACATTGAATAATCCAAAGTTTGGTCCCTAAATCCATGCTTAGGTTGAGAGGATACTTGCTGCCACTCCAAAGCCCCCACTTCTCCCTCGCTTGAGGGCTAACAATCTTGATTTACTTTCCAAGCAACTAGACAAAATTGGAGATTTTAGTCTATCACCCTAAATCTTCAATTTTACACTCATCATAGTGTATTTCTTTATTTATTTGCAGTCATCCCCATGGACTACATTCTCATTCATAATATTAAATGTGATTCTTACTTTGCTATAGAAATCATAGCCCTTTAGGATCTTATGTTTCTTAACAAATTTTAACATTACAACATGCCTAAATTGCAATGTAAATGAAGTTCAAGTAAAAACCATCACATTTATAATTAAAATTCATATTAACATGCATCCCAAAATCCTACACATGAATT
This sequence comes from Phalaenopsis aphrodite, assembly GCA_003013225.1. Classification (NCBI taxonomy): domain Eukaryota; kingdom Viridiplantae; phylum Streptophyta; class Magnoliopsida; order Asparagales; family Orchidaceae; genus Phalaenopsis; species Phalaenopsis aphrodite. The sequence continues at coordinate 259,739 of NEWO01000640.1, forward strand.
CTACTTAATGCAAAAGAAAAGTAAAATGAAAACAATGGCATAATCTTCTCATGCCACTATGTCCAAACAAAAGAAAGAGTTAGAAAACACAAAGAAAAACTTCATTACATCAAAAAAAATCCATTAGATAAGTGTTTACAAAATTATAAGATAATGAAGAACACAATACTTTGCTTTTCCCATTTGAAAAAAAGATGAAGATCTCTCCCACAAATTCTCCTAATTGTTCCATGTAATGCTAGCAATTCCTTAAAGATTCTCTCAAAATCCCCTCCCTAATCTCTCCAAAAAAGGTAAAAATCTACATTTCTACTCCTATTCTATGATCTCTAAGCATTCCTCTCACTTTTCCTAATATACAAACCCTCACACACACACATACACACAAAAACCATCTATGAGAGGCGTTAGCCTCTCTATTTTAAAGAGGTAACAAATTCCTTCTTTTTCCCTAAAAGACACATCTTTTCATTCAAAGAGACAAATATCTTCATTCAAGAGACATAGCTCTTCATTCAAGAGCCTTTCTTGAGTGTCTAGACTCATTTAAATACTCTATGGGGCATTTGATTCACTTAGAGCCTCCTTAAACATCTTAAAATACTAAAAAATTGCCAAAATTTCGTCCATAACCATCTCTGGCACGTCCAGCGCTGGTTTTTTGTGCCTCTGACTCCTGTTCTTTTGTTTTTGGCTCCTCTGGTTCCTGTTCTCTGGATTCTGGCACCTGTGACACTAGTTTTGGTGCCACTGGTGCCACCCAGCAGCAACTCCATCGTTTGGCTCTATTTTAGCTCCGTTTTGTTTTGTTTAAGTTGTTTTTCACTCCTAATAGACATACCTACACGATTAGTATGAAAACAACATTTCTTTAAAGTATAATTTCATTTAAAAATATGTGAGAAGTGTAAAAAAGATTAAGTACAGAAAGACATCCAAATGTGCGTTGTTAGAATTTTCTTTTTTGCTCATTTTGGCTCAAAACTACACCATTTTTGTCCACTTTTGTTTCTTTTTCTCCAAAAGTCCATTTCATTTAACTTAAGTAAAAAATATGCAGATTACCTTCCGTTAAATATACTATCATTAAAAATGAGCATAAATTATATACGAAAAAGTAAGTAATTTTTAGGCGTGTCAGGAGGCATTCTAGGGCTTCTCAAATCTTGTATTTTGGAGCAATTTATAGACTCAAAAACTTCAAATTTGATCTCCTCAAGGTAAGAGCTTTACTTTAATGCAAAAATTTTTTATTTTCACCATGGATTCTTCTCACATTGCTCGTGTGCTGAAATTTTTGATTTTTTGGAAGAAATGAATGATGAATCCATGGTAGAAAGTTTCTTACCTAAGAAAATTATTGTTGGGAGTTTAAGAAAATTATTTAGAATTTATGTGGAATTTCTTGAAATTATTTATAGATTATGGCTCCTAAAACTAAGCGAATAAAAGGAAGATTTCAGTTTGATTCGGAGAAATTTTCCAATATAAAGGCTCAATTTAGATACAAATATCTCCTTGAGAATAGAAAGTTGATTCAGGAGAGGGATTTTCTCAATTCTGGGGGAGCGGTTGAAAGCTTAATTATAGCCCGACACTAGGAAAGTTTTTGTTACTTCACCACAGTAGCGGTAATATCTATTGCCCGAGAATTTTATGCTAATTTTTCTTAAGCTTCTGTTGATCAAGTTTATGTTTGAGGAAAAAGAGTGGAAGTTACTCCTGAGTACATCAATGCTCTATTTCATTTACCAAATGTTATGAAATGTGAGTATTCTTCATTTGAGTCTTCTGATTCACAATTGGGTGAGGTGATAGCATTTCTAACTAACAGAAGAGGAGCTTGGAAAATTAAGAACAATCACAAGGTAAACTTCTCTACCTCAATGTTAAATGCATCCTCCAAAGCATGGCTTTATTTTATATCTACACAACTTCTTCCCATTAATCATCTTAGTGAGGTGACCAAGGAGAGAGCATCTTTGAATTTCTGCATTCAACGATTTAAGAATATAAATATTGGATCTAAAATTTATCAGAATATATCTTCTAGAGGTGAGTCTACTGGTGTATTAGGTTTTCCTTCCCTAATTTTTACTTTATGTAAGCAATCAGGAGTCAGATATGAGAGTTGGGAAAAGCAAGTGCAACCTCTGAAGCCTATCAGTGCATCTATTGTTAGTGCTTACGAGAAGCATTCAGTGTTTGGCTGTGGAGCTAGTTCTTCATATGCTCCTTCCACTTCTAGAGCTTCTACTTCCCGTACATTTGCTAAATCCAAAGTCATTTAAGATTCATATGGTCAAATACAACTGTTGCAAGATGACTTTGCTGTTGTACAAGTTGAGTGTATGATCAGATGGCCCACATGGAGCATTTTAATGAATAATTTTAGAGGATTAGAAATTTTGGAAGTAGTGTGTTTGAATCTATGCTGCAAATGATGAGAGATCAAAATTTGATTGGTAAGGGGACTTCAGCTCAGTTTCCCCCATTTGCTGAGCATGCACCATTCACTTATCTGAAGGATATGGAGCAAGTTGAAGAAGAGACTGAGGATGAGACTGACGAAGGTGATGGAGAGTATTAGTATTGTTGTTTTATTTATTGTTTCTCATTTTTTGTTTGATGTGTTGTATTTATTTACTTTTTTTAATGTCTTAAACTTGTTAGTGTAGAAGTTGTTGGTGTGAACTTGTTGTAATTTGGACTTATTACTGTTTGTTGCTTATATTGTTTGTTGTTTGTGTTGTTGCACTACTGATTAATTTACTATATTGTCATTGTAGTACATGTGTAATGTTAAGAAAAACTCTTGTACTTAGCAATTTCTTTTTGTTATATACATGTTAATTAAACTCTACTGTTGTTGTATACCTGTTTCTAGTACTTACTATTTTCATGTTAAATCTTTTTTTCATAAAAATCATTTTTAAAAAATTTTCTTACTACTTTTATCTTTTCAGTTATAAATGTTTTAATCTATTAAGAAAAGTTGAAGTTTGGGGGAGGGAGAAAAATATTTTAAAAGCATTATTTTTATTGTCTTTAAGAAACTTTATTCAAAGAAAATATCTTTTTAATGTAATATGAGGTATGTGGTGTTATTTTCAAAGAACTATATTTTTTTATTCTATAAATGTTGTTGTAAGACTTAACTAAATTTTTGGTGATATATGTTAGTTCTAAGAATTAGGATATTAAGTAAAAGAGAATAGGAGTACAGTTTTACTATTTAAAATAGGAAAGAAATTGCCTTTTGAAATTCTAAGGAGCTTTTATCTATATTTTAAAAGAATGGAAACTCTAAGAAAAATTAGTTTTGAAAACTAATGCAAATTATCATAGTAAAGAAATGTAATGAATTTTTTTACTTTAAGAGGAGGATAGTGAAGTTCAAAATCATTAAAAGTTGATCTAGATATAGTAATTGATGTGCAATTTTGTGGTGCATCGCAAATATCTTTTAATATTACAAAACACACACGATAGCATAAATAGTAAATATGCAGTTCAATCCCAATAAAAATAAATTTAGTAAAAAGAATTTTATGTTTCAAAATTTTTAAGCTGCCAAACATTAATAACCAATCAAGTATACGTATCACTCAAGTAATAAAGACCTCTAATGGAGTCCTAAGTATCGATCCCACAGGAAGTTGGAAATTCTTATAGTTATGATGTAAAACACAGTATTCAAACTACAAAGATTAAGTATGTTAAACAAATCTAAAGTAAATTTACTGTATGTTAAGTGAAATGAAGTTAAAAGAACTAGGTTAACTAAGCTATTTGTTAAACTTCAAAAGTAAACTTAGAAAGACTAAACAAAGTTTTGTAACAAAGAGTTCAAATTTAAGAAAGCGTCCTTTCCCTTTATAATGATTCTATGGATTATGAAGTAATTAAAATTATTTAAAATATATATAAAATTGTATTGTGCGAAATAGGAGCAATCATATTCTTTACCCTTTGAGAGTGCATAAAGAAAATAGACTAATCCAGAGTTTGGTCCCTAAATCCATGGTTAGGTTGAGAAGATACTGGCCGCCACTCTAGAGCTCGCACTTCTCCCTTCCCTGAGGGCTCACAATCTCTCTTTAGTTTCTAGCAACTGAACCAAATTGGAGAATTTAATCAGTCACTTTAAAATCACCAATTTTGTGCCGATCAAAGTATATTTTCCTATTTATTTGCATGCACCTCATGGACTACATTTTCACCCATAAAATTGAATGTGTCTCTTACTTTTTTTTAGAAAGCTTAGCTCTTTCAAATCTTATATTTTTTAATAAATTTTAACATTTCTATAGGCTAGATAGAAAACTAAATGAAGATCAGAGTTTGAATCATCACAATTATTGACATTTAAAATCTTACATAACAAAATTAATTCTTCACAAAACCATATTTCATTGTATGAAGAAGGATAAAGAAGCCTTCTCAAAATTCATGAGAAGGATACAACAAAACATAGATTTTATATTTAAAAACAAGTTTACAAAACAAAGAAAAGAAAGAAGAAAACTTATCTCACACTCCTTCTCAAGAAAATCCCTTGAAGTTCCCTTTAAGCACTTTCTCTCTTTAAAATCACACTCAATTCTCTCTTAGAAATGTAATGAAGAAGAAAATCTCTCACATTCCCTCTCCTCTTACAACTCTAAAACAAATTCCACTCTTCTCCCAAGACTTCTCTCTCATGCCACCCTCTTCTCTTCAAACCTCATGCCCCCCTTTTTCTCTAGACTCCTCTCACCTTTTTTAGGGTCAACCTGCCTTTCAAAAATAATTCAAAATTCACTCTTTTTTCCCAAAAGACACACCTCTTCACATCAAGAGACAAGTCCCTTCATCTAAGAGACATATCTCTTCATTTAAGAGCCTTTCCAAATTGTCTAGATGCATTGAATCACTCTATGGGGTGTTTGAATTGATTGGAACCTTCTAAAACTACCCAAAATTAGTCACTAACTGGCTTACTCCATCTTAATTCATTTCTGATGCTTCTGACGCCATTTCTAGCACCTTTGGCACTAGTGTATTGAAGTTCCGCGTTGTTCTCTCAATTTTGGCGCCTCTAATGCCAATTCTAACGCTTCTCGTGCCGCTTCTCTGTAAAATGGAGCTTCTGGCACCAGCTCTTTCTAAAATGATGCCTCTGGCGCCGTTTATGCACCTCTGGTGCCAAGATGCTGAAAAGCTCCATTTTGGCTCCAAATTTTCTCCTTTTTGCTCTTTTTTGCTCTAAATGTCAAAAATCGATATACCTACAAGAAAACATGAAAACACCCTTCTTTAAGTGAAATATCACCAAATTTAAGCATAAAATGAATACATAAAATTACATATTATTTTGGTATATCAATAATCCTCACTGAGAAAAAGAAAAGAAATGATTGAAAATAATTCTAAAAGTAAAAAAAAACAAGAAAAGAAAAAAAAGAGAGAAAGAAAATAAAAGTATATGTGAAATTGAAGAGAAAATTGAGGGGATACCTAATTAAAAATTGGTTTTACTTGAATAATTTTAAAGAAAGAGACTTAATTACTTTTTTTAGCTTTTAATTTATGCAATATGGGTTTACCTTTACTGGTAAAGTTCTCTCGAAATCTAGCTGTTATTTTTATGAGACTCCTAGGTTTTTCAAACTACAATTAATTTTTGAAATTAATAGAAGAATTAGAATTTCTAGACTTGAGTGCAAAATATTCTTATGCTTTTTTTCTAACCAAAATTATTAAGATTTTCCTAAAGTCATGACTACTACATTTACATGACAAAACTATAGAGGTCTTTAATGAAACCCACTACCACATATTAAAACATGTTAACATATTTTTTAGAAGAAATAAGTTACTTGAGGACAAGTAACAATTATGTTTGAGGGATTTTGACAATATGTTGCTTTTATTTGTACATTTAACACATACTTTCAATAATATTGCACTTTAATGAAATGTATTTTTGATGTTTTTGGTTGTAGGTACACTAAATGAAGTAAATGGTTCAAAAATGAAGCAAATTGGAGTCAAATGAAGCATAAAGGACAATGTTGATTTGGCGCTTAGGCACTAGACAACAGAGAACACGACACCTAAGCGCCAAAATCCGGTGCTTAGGCGTTAGCGGCACTTATATAGAAGATCCATTTAATTTGGATGAATTTGTAAGAGGTGTTTGAAGAGACTCATGGGGATTTTGAGAGCCCTATTTAAAGATACTTCTGGAGATTCTAAAGAGGGTCTTTTAGGAGGAAGAAAAGGGAGCCTTTTGTAGAGAAGTGGATTCTTCCTAGAGAGGAGAAAGTCATGAAGGCTTGCTGTAGATTTAGATGAGAAGAGGAGAAGTGAGAGGTATCTTCTTCACTACAGATTCCAAGTTTTTAGTGAATAGTAAGGAGAGTGAGTGATTCAAAGGAACTTGAAGGATTGTTTGAGAATGAGTTTAAGATAAGTAGTGTACTTTGTTTATTTTACTTTATCTTGTCTTGTAAACTTTTATTTATATATAAATCCATATTATCTTTCTTCCCCATTAGATCTGAGTAGTTTCCTTTGTTTTTTCTCTGCAATGAGGAATAGCTATGTGTAGGAATATAGTGTAGTAGAAGTGCTTTTAAAATTTCATAAATTATGACTATTCAAACTCTATGCTTCATTTACTTGTCAATCTGACAAATTGATTTGTTAAAATTTGTTGTAAAATATAGTGACCCGAAATGGGCTATGTTCCAACATAGTAAGAATCACATTTAGTCTCATGGATGAGAATGTAGTCCTTGAGGTTAAGTACAAATAAATAGAGAAATAAGTTTTGATTGGCGTAGAATTGAAGATTTTAGGGTGACGGACTAAAATCCCTAATTTGGTCTAGATGTTTGGAAACTAAAATGACATGTTAGCCCTCAGGGGAGGGGAAGTGGGAACTCAAGTGAGAGCTAGCATCTTCCCAGCCTAACCACGTGTTTAGGGACCAAAATCTGGATTAGTCAATATTCTGTATACACTTGTCCGAGGGTAAGGAATAGAATTGCTCCTATTAGGCACAATACCTTAGTTATCTTTTAAAATTATTTCCTGCATTAATTATAAGCTCATTGTAAGGGAAGGATATTTTATAAAAAATTGAACTCTTCATACATTATTATTTTAGAGCAGAGATAACTTTGCATTTTAAAACATTTTTAAATAGTCTTGCATTTAAATTTGCTCAGCTTACTAGTATTCCTTCAATTCTATAGGATTAAATATTTCTTAATAACTTACGATCATTTCCTATATAAGTTTTTCTTACAATTAATAGTAGGTTTTATTAAAGTCAATTTTATAAGAGTTTTGACTTTTCACCATGGGATCGATTTTATGGTTTATAAAGAAAACCTTATATTTCTTGAAAAGATACATATATTTGCGTAGAACCCATAATGTGAAATTTTTTATCATCTTTATATAATATTTAATTTTACACACTAGCCACTAAATATAAATTGGTGGTCAAGCTTTTGGTCCAATCTCTAAAATTAAATAATTGTGTAACTGCGGGTCGGGTCAAACATCAGGCTAAGGAATCTAAGAAAGGAAAAAAGCAATGTTGAGGAGGTCTCACCAACATGATGACTAAAGAAGCGTTCTTTTTGAGAGATCCCTTTGCAAATGAAGAAGCTCTCCTCTTCACCAAGAAGATTCCCAAGTATCTCTCACAAGAAGATAAAGTTGAAGAGGAAATGGAGAAGATAGTGGAAGAAAAAGTGGAGAAGGTTGAAGAAGAAGCGAAGTAGTTGTTAGGAAGGAAGAAGAAGAAGTTTTTCCTTTCCTTTTCCTGTCCAAGTGCTTTTGCCTTTTTTTTCTTAATCATTTCAGCAAAACTAGAAAAGCCAAAAAGTCCTTAAAAATGGAATGTTAAGTCGTTTCATTCATGTTAGCCATGCAAATATCACTCAAGTACCCATCTAAACTTTCACCAAAGTAAGACACCTAAAAATAACTTTAATATATTTAATGTATAATTTATAACCACACCACCTGTGGCCGTAATTATGACCCTAGCTCTGTCTAGTGGCATGACCATGCCTAGATTGAGTGTGGCTATGCTCAGACAGACTTATAGGTGTGGCTACGCCACACAATGGTGTGGTTACGTCAATTTAAAAGCATTTTTTTTTGTTTTATGCATCCGTCAATAGTATTTATGGACCCCATTGACTATAGAAAGCTCCAAATAGATGGGGAAGAAAAATTAAACATAAGGAAATTTAACTTATCTCATATCAAAATTAAATTCAATCGATGATTACTAGTTCAAGGTATGACTATTGTAATTTCAAACCCTCCGGTTGTGCCTAATGCATTTGTGGGAAGGTTTTATGGTTTCCCTTGATTATGAAAGAATACAAAAAGACGATACTTTTTTATGGAAGTCTTCAAATGGATGAAATATGATCTCCCATCATTCAAATGAATGCCCCATACAGATTATACCATGAATGGATTCCAATCTACGACGCAAAGTATATTGGGTGAAACCTTAACTTTACCCTGACAGCGTGTAGGTGAGTCCCATGACTTCCTTGCTCCATAGAAAACTGCAAATAAAGGAGAAATGTTCATTAATCATCAAAATAGACATCGAACATGTTTCATATTCGATTTAAGGTCAACTTATGGGGAGATCATTCGAGCATGGCTATAGAGTTTGTGCTGAAAACACATACCAAAGGTTCTTAATGGATGTCTTAACCTATGAAATGCTATGAATAATAGTCCCATGCTTTTCAAGTGGACATCCTACATCTATGAAATCAAAATTTGATGCCAACAAGAGTTGTTGACCAAAGGGTGGGAGATTTGGCTTCACACCTTTTTGAAAAAGCCTCCCCCTCGTAACGATATGACTTTGCATGCTTGCCATACTCTTAACATCTTTTATTGCGTGCATGGAAGATCGACAACTAAGAGAGAACTTTTATTAGGCACTAAAAATGTTGACCTTTCGATGAGTATTAGCTGGTCTGTCACAATTTTTAAAAAATAACAGTTGAATCAGAAATAGAATATATAAGATCCACACCATCCAAGCTTTCTCCAGCCAAAACTATCTTGGGTGCATGTATCTTCACCGTTTTGATAGTTTCTAGGTGAGTGATCACACGGACCTTCTTCTTGCTCACACGAGCAGCGAACTTTACCTCCCTCTCAACCTTGCGAACATTGGAGGCCTTCGAATCCTCCTTATTCATTTCACCAAGTACGTTTAGTTGAAGCACCTTGTTGACAATCGCTGCCTCAAGGTATTGGTGAACCGATAACTAGTGCCCCTCAATTCGACCTACTTCTAGAAATACCATGGTCATTATTTTTCCTCTTTGATTTTGTCTAGGATTCATCAAACAGAATCATCTGGAAAAACAAACTTTATTAGGAGGAACCCAGGTAGAAGCAGAGCTTCCAATCCTTCACTTTATTTTCCAGCCCCAATAGCAGGAACATGTCGACTGATGAAAACCGCACGAACCCATCCAGATTAATCTGGAATAAAAACAAATCGTTGAAGAGGTCAACAAATCATGAGATTCTCGATCGGTGACAAAAAATAATAAAGCTGATGATGGCTGCGATAGAGTTTGGCTTAATCGGGGAGAGATGATGTCAAAGTTAGTAAAGACGGAATGCAACTTAGAACAAAAGGTCAATCTAATACCAAACCAAAATTAATCTTTATATAAGAGAAGATTGGCGCAGTAAAGAAAGGTATCTCAATCAGCTGCACCAGAGACTCGGAAATTGATAGTATGATTGAAGACACAGTTCTCCTACAGTAAATGACTTCTCCCTTAGTCATCCAAGATCTCATTCAAGGGGACTAACTTGAAATCTTGCGTAGACTAGTGAGTAGCCATCGAGCAGAGCATGAAAACATAGAATTGGAAGAACGAAATGAAGAGAAAAAGGAAAAGGAAGCATGATTTTGCTTACCCTATGCCCTTTATATATATAGAGAAAAAAAATAAGTTCAACCACCACACATGGTAAAAAATGAAATTTAATAGTCGTTTCCATAATAAGTTGACAGTGGGATCACATTTACACATAAAATAAAATTAAAAAAATATTTTTATTTAACAAAAGACATTAAAGTGATAATAACAATTAGAAATTACTCTGAGATAGAATATTTTACAAAGGGATGAGTCAACCCTTTGGACAAGACATACCCCAGCATAAGCATCCTCCAATACAAGAATTCCCATACATAAGTGAAATGACTACATCTATCGGACTCAACTTGAGCTTGTAACATGATGGATCCCTCTCAAATGTACAACAACTCCCAATGAAGACTCACCACCACCTCTTCCATCCTCTCCACCTTCTCAACAAGAGCTGAAAGCTCGTGCAATTCTACATCTTCTAGATTTTTATCGATCAAGTAAATGAATTCTCTATTTTGTTTAAATGATGGGTAAGTAACCTATGGGAGGTTCTGAGTAAATTGAATGCTTCCCTCGTCCTTCAAGAGGAACATCAAGGTGATCAAATTCGACATTCTTATTCAAGTGTCAGTGCCTTTGCCTTCCACTCAGTCAGTTTCTAACCTATGTCGAGCAAAGCTGGATTATCATCTAGTATTACCAAAGCTGGATCATATGCACCAAGAAACATCGTAAAATAAAAAGAACTTCCGAAAAAAAAAGATTAAATCACATGAATAAAACCGAAGCCCCTCTTGCTCAGGAATCAATTTCATTCAGAAATTGTGATTATGTGGCAACTTCACAAATAGGTACCCATGAATGTGATGGGAGGTCTCTAGAAGCCATTTGAGCAACTGAGCAACCAAAGGGACTTGTGCTGCTGGAGAAGGTTTGGACTGATGGTTAAGCCAACCAGCTAAGCATTCCTCCCATAATCTCAAGAAATGAATCAGATGACCTTAGTTGATCTGCAGTTCGAGTGCAACCGCTCTTCTTCATAATAACTTTCTTCTTCCTCTCACCTTTTGGGCGCTGCTTTCGGTTTCTCAAAGGCAAAGCAAATCTTGTCTTTCTTGGAGACATCACCACAGATTTTTGATGGGTTATCCATTACAATGCCCAACTGTCCAACACTAGTCGATTAAAATGACAGAAGCATCTAAGCAAATAAAGAATGGAAGTGTGTCACATCATGCTCTATTAATAAGAATCAAAGGAGAGAAAATCAAGATAGTTTAATTATTTAATCATTAATTAAAAAATTGAATTAGATTTATTTTTTCATTAATTTTTTTTATTCTTATCACAGTCACTTTTAAAACATCATAAAAAAACTAAAATATACAAAAAAAATGTGTCAGCATTGATCTTAAATAGATTAAATGGTAGATAAGGATACAGCGAAAATTGGCCCACTGCCAAAAGATTTTAAGGCCCACATGAGATCAAAACCATAAAAAACAAGCAAGCAACCAAAAGTGATTGGGCTACGAGGCAGACAAGAAGACGACTGAATGATCCGAGCCTGAACTATTCAACCAGAAACAAGAACAAAAGAATGGGTGCCAACCACCACATGAATGCCCAGAAGCTCTTCATCAAGGATCAAGATCGACAGTCAGTTCATAGTTCTATGTCAACCCATAGTGACCAACTCAACCAACTGAGTTGATCCCTTTGATCCAAAGTCAATTGAACATAGTCGACTGAGCCAAAAAATAGTTGAATGACAAATCTATACACGTAAAATACCAAAAATATTCTGAAACATGCCCTTTTTAAACGAGGG
>NEWO01000640.1:272239-311708 GCA_003013225.1 Phalaenopsis aphrodite
GGGAGATCTACATACCTACCACTTAATTCCTACGTATTAACATATCAAACATTTAAACTTCAATTTGCATCACCCAATCTGTACCGAAAATATAAGATTCAGGTGGTAGTAAATAAAAATTAAAATTTGGACGATTGATATGTTAATACATAGAAATTGGGTGGTACGTATGAAAAGGCCTCTTTATAAATTCCACCCAACCATAGCCTACGAATTTATCTCCAAGGAATTCTACAATGTTTATGATAATGGTTCTTCGTCACTCTGTAGCTTTTCTAACTCTGTAATTCTAATTAAAAATTGTTTGGAAATTTATTACGTACCACACAAATCTTATGTACTTTTATATCTAACACCAAAAGTTTGATTTTGACATTTATCACACCTTGGTGTCAAAAGCCTCTAGATGATAAAGGTGTATTTCACCTTTAAAAAGATAGTGATTGTGCTAATTTTTATGTAATGTTAAAGATTCAAATGGTATGTATTTAAATATGAAAGTTTAGGTGTTAGATTTGTAAATAAATATAAATTGTGTGGTATATATGCAAATGTCCCATTATTGTTCAGGCGAAAGCAAAAAAAAGTGAATTGAGGCAATGCGAGAAAGCAATTCTGGGTATTGAAGTTATATATGCACGATAATAAAGGTGTGTTAAAACAATTCCACAGCGGCTTCTGCCAACTTTCAGTGAGAAACTTCAATGTTCGCAGCAGAAGCAGCAATGGAATTGCGGCAAAGTTGATATAGAAAGAACCAAGAATTCTAAGAAACAAACAGTAACATTGCTGATAAGGATCTTCAGTCGTCAAATTCATATGCTGTAACTATAATGTTGATGACATGAATTTTATAGTAAATTATATTTAATTATATTTGATTTCTTGAATAATTTGTCATTAAAGTCAGCATTACGTTAAATTTAAGAGTTTCCAAAACCTGTATGCAAATAACTGTAAGATGAGCTCTACTCTCTGCGCTTCTGTGCCCAGAATATATACAACACATGCCATGATATTGCATAAATAGCAGAATATGTAGAAATGGAGATGATACTAGGTAAAGAAACTAACATTAGATTATTTTGCTAAATATACTCAAAAGATAATTGAGGATCTCTGATTATAACAAGCAGTAAAAGCATATTGCTAAATGAGAGAGTCTGAATGTCTCCACCATAACAGCCTTTTGTGGATTAATAAGACTATTAAATTATGGGTGGCCGTTAATTAACATCTAATTTGCCTATTAAAATGTCATAAAAGGCCTTCATTTTGTGAAGTCGTGCTTCTTTAAGCTCCAAAGACTAAATGTGGCTCACTAAATAGCTTTGTGATTCTGGGCATGCATATCAGTATCTTTCTTGTAATCACTATAAATATAAGTAGCGCATGATAATTGTCGCTCTTTAAAAGTATTTTATTTATTTATTTATTTTTTTACTTAATAACCTTCTGTGCTTCTTCACTTCTACACAAGTAGCGTTTGATATGTACATTACCACTCTTCAAAGTGTCCTTAATAATATACAATTATATATAGACGATTCTAAAACTTATACGACAATATTCTCAATGTAATCAGCCATCTTATCCCATTTCATGTTTAGCTTAACTAAATAATTCCAATTTACCTCCCTTAAGAACCTAACTTGAAATGTTTACAATTTCATATTTTTGATTATTCATACTATGCTCCTATGATGCATAATCATGTCTACTAAACATTTTGAGGTTATACTCTTAACCTAAAATCACGTTACAATTACGTAAGAATATTTTTCGTCTCTAGAAACTATATTTGTGATTTAATGGCTCCATTTTTAAAATTATTTTAATATTTTTTATTTCTTAAAATAACTATTGAACCATGTAATAAAGGAAAGTTAAGCAGGAAGAAAATAAGGACTAGCTGGGCTATTATTGTGCCCCATTATGAACTGTGCTTAATTCTAATCGTAAAATTTAAAAATCACAACTGATATATTATCCTCTTTTTTAAAATAATTTATAATATTTTAAAATACAATTACAATAGTATTTACAAAGTATATCTTTTTGAATTATTAATATATTTTACATTTGATGTTAAAAGCATGGCATAAACTTCATATTTGTGCTTAAAGCAATAGATTTGTTATTTTTCATATCAATTTAATACTAGAGGTTGGTAATATTATGTTTCATATATATTCATGATCTGTAAAAATAAAAATTTAATACATTAAAAATTTTTGTGGTTTTATGTTAATGAGATGCAAGTGATTATTCAATGAAATGTTAATCCATAAGATAACTACAATGATATATTTCAGTGATATGTTAATGTGAAGTGTGACACAAAAAACATGTACCAAATTCGATGACAATTCTAAGCCCAAGAAACAGCAAGTGATTATTCAATGAAATGTTAATCAGGATGACAATGAAATGTTAATGTGAAGTGTGACAAATCTAAGCCCAAGAAACAGCAAGATGATACATCATATTGGAACTGATGGAAAGGAAATCAAATATAGATAAAAACACTAACTAATTTTACATTGGAAGGATAGAAAAGAAACTAAATCAAATCAAATATATCAGTTGTTCTCAGGGCAACGTAAAGGGCTCAAATTGGACAGGTAAATCACGTTGACATTATTCAAGTAACAAATTCGAGCAAAGAAAGGGAAACACCGCCGTATAACAATGGCAATTCGTTGTACATTTGACAAACATCAGGTTATTCATAAGTCTCACATGCATCCCTTGTCTAGCCATATGAGATTCTCCCATGCTTGCTGTTACATTCTCAAAAATAAAAAATTACATACGAATGAGTTTCATGCACCTAAAATGCACTCCAAGGATGTTATGCAACTCCAATGCAACAAAATTAAAAAAGGATACCAATAGTTTGGGTGGATTATAGGGGGACCAATGTTTTTTTTTTTTTTGTGCTTCTCACAATTTCTTCTATGTATGGCTTTACATTAGTATTGCATTTATTCTAACATAAAGCGATAAAATAAGATACTGATCAAATGTATACAATTAAAATTGTAGAGTCTCACCTAATAATATCTCCTTAATTTCATCCTCCGCAGATATTTTTTAATGCATCATGATAAAAAATGAATAGAATTATGCGGTTTACAAAAACTCACGCTTATCCAGGCAATAAGAAGGCTGCAACCTGCACGTAAAGAAAAATTGGAAAGAAAACATTAAAAAGTTAACCAACCAGGAAGAAGGCAAATTAGCTTATGCGAAAATAAATAACAACCTACGGGCATTAAAAAAGCTACAAAATACTGAATTTCTGTATAAAAGGAAATAGAACTACTTGATCCAAAATTTGTTTGGTAGACACACCATCAAGACAACAATATTAAGGATTGGGTAGAGAAAGAGAGTATAATGACAGTCAGAGAATGAGGCAAGGCTAGTATTCTTACTCGTATTATGCCCTTTGTCTTACGGCTCGTGATACAAGATAGAGTATAATGATCACATGCAGAAAATAATATTAAAATAAAGGTAAATGGTGACGTCCAATAGGCCTATCTTACAGCTCATGTTGAGCTATAATGCCTCTTGCAGCTTAAATAATCATATAATGCCCTCACTAATTAAGCAACTGGACAAGTCGATGCCGAACACATTTTGGCTGAATTAGTTGGGAATATGGTATGAACTGACCATTGGGCAAGTTTATGGTGCCTTCAATTGACTTTGCTTGAAGCTGCCGTCGAATTGGCCTGTGCTGGATAGCCAAAAATAGGGTCTGAGCTATTCATTGGGTAAACTCTTAATTAGGCCATCAATGAATTTCTCAGTTATTCAACTAGGTTGTGTGCTGATGAGCTGTCAAGGCCACTTCCCCAGACTATGCTAAGTTGAGTCGTGGACTGGACCATATATTAGCGGGTTCAAGTCGACCTATCACCAATTGGCTTGCAGAGTAACTTAAATAATTAGTGAATCCGACTGAACCTATCAAATTTTTGTGCGTGCATATCTAATCTCCATACTCTCTTACTTCATAAGCCAGTTGCCACAATAATAATAGAATTAAATTTATTAGATTTTATTTAATAATCATGTAGTTCTTGGAATTATGGATGAGGAGACATTTCTTTTTCTTTAGATTCTTCGTTTGCCTATATAAACAGGAGTCCTGGGGAGAAAATGGTTCAGCTTGGTTTCTTTTTCTAGAAAATCATCTCTACCAAATGCTTTCTTTTTCTGAAAAATCATGAAAATTCTAGACGGCAAGCTCGTCATGATGGACGAAAACATAACAGCTGAGATGTTTCACAAGATATGGTGAACCAAAGAATCTCCTAAGTGGGAGAAGAGGGAGAAAGCGAGAATTGGAGGCAAGGCGGTGTCAACACTCAAGTGGGAGCATAGGTGAACCTTCCCCGTTGGCTCCATAACCTACTAGCAGTGAGATTAAGAGCCTACGCAAGCTTTCTGGTGCAAAATTTCATGCAAACAAAAGAAGTCTCGATCACATAGGAAATAAAGAATGAGTAAGTATCGTGCTACAAGGGTTGACATGGCAAGAACCAAAATTTAATTAATGGATTGCAATCCGAAAAACTGAATCGGGGCGAATCAATAATCAAAACTAAATACGAATAAAAAAAGACTAGCAATGAAAGCAATGGTTCACTGGAATTGAAATCAAGACAAGAGTTATAGGGATTGGATTCCACATTTGTAGGTTAAAGATAGTTGATAATATATACAAGAAATGTGTTTGGTTAAACGATACTATAGTCCGATCAAACATGCTGCTACTTGCTCTCGCAAGCCTATGACTTTTACTTTCTCTAGCATAACCTACCAACCACTTGGTGATAGATTTAATGTGAAAAAAGTTGTCAATGCTCTTCCGGTCTCAGCAGAAACCACACATGTTTGCTGGAGTTATATCTGATCAATGCTCCATCCATCCACCTCTCGAAATCGAACTGGTCACCATGCTATTAATAGATATCCACACAATTAATAATTTGTATCTACTATAGCAAAATATGTCGTACAAAGGTAATAAGAAAAAAACAACAACCCATACTTTGTATTAACATCATCTAGGCAAAAGAAAAACACATACAACATTTAACAACTTGAAAGGGATATTAGTTCATATCTAAGAGAAGAAAACACAATTGAAATTGCTTAAACATGGTTGCAACAAAATAATAGCAAATAAAGTTATTAAAAACTCAGTTAGATGGGTAAGGTGAGCTTCTCATCAATCATGATCCTTCCCTAACTCTACCTCTCAGAAAACCACATGGCTTCTCCTTAATTTTCCCTAGAAAAAACACAAGGAAAATATACTCCAAACTTTGCTTAGGGCTGCCAAAAAGTCCCCTAATTCATTCTAAATCCTCCCTTAAATGAGGAAGAAAGGCAAGGCATCGGGTAAAATTTACTCAAAATTTTGTAAGGTGGTTCAGTGGTGTCTAAGTGTCAAGCTCTAGGTTTGAACTACAGAATCGGGCATCTGGGCACCATGCTCTATGTTTTGATCCTTCAAGTTGGCACTTGGGCACTTGTAGATGGTGCCTGGGCGCCTAGCACTCGATTTGGTGCCTGCTAATGGGTGCCTGGGCTAAGCGCTAAAGCACTCGACAAAGAATTAAGGCACCTAAAGTGGGGCCTAGGCATCTACCAGGCTCCTAGATATCATTTTGCTTTCCTTCACTTCAAATCAACTTCAAACCTACTGAATCAGGTGAAAGTGACACTTAGGCATAGTCCCTTTCAAACATTTTCTACGCACACCTGCAAATTTAATATTTAATTAATCAATACGATAAAATTCTAAAATAGTGTATAAATCAATGTAAATTAATGGATTAAATGTGGGTTAATTATGCATATATTTTAAGTTTATCATTTTCCTTTCATGCGGATAACCTTGCAAGTCCAAATGATCAGTACTGAAGTTTCATTCTTATGAAGATACAACTATTATTAGAAATGGAAAAAATTTGAAAAAATGATAATTTTTCACATTGCAGTTTTCAAAATATGAAGTTTTGTTGACAAGTCATCCGAAGATCAATCTGCTTATCTAGATGTCATTGCGGAGACAGTATAGTAGAAGATCCCCGAGTTCTTTGCTCTTTGTTAGGCTGAGGCTACATCCTCGCAGGAGAAGTTGAGAGGGATACTTCATGAGATTTTTGCAAGCGAGCAATTTTGATAAAATGCATTCACATGGGTTTAATAAAGATAGATGGCCTTGTTGACCTCATTTTTGAGGTCATTTCTTTTTTTAGGGTCTTAGGATCTAGCTCTAGGAGTTCCTATTGACCATCTTAGAAAATTAGAATTGAGATCCACCCTTTTAGAAGTTCTAACCACTTCCTAATTTTCTTTGATGTCTAACATTTATGGCACAAAACTATCGTCTTATGAACGAGCGGTTATGGACTATTTTGTGAAGTCTCAAGGTAAAAGTTCCTAATATGACTCCAAGTCTTAGGTAAACATCTTCACGACTTTTTCATCACATACACACACCAAATGTACAAAATTCACAAAATTGCACGAGGTCGGTCTTCAACTGAACCTAAAGGACTGGTGAAAATGCAAATTTCTCCGGACGACCTCTGACTACAAAATGGACTGCGCCAGCGCGTCCGGGATACCAATTTTGGTAGGAAGGGACACCCATTTTGTCATATTTTAGACACGAGAAAATTGGCACGCAAATCGATGAATTCGTCAAAATGACCTCCGAAGACGAATTGGACCGCGCTAGCGGGTCCAGAACTTCTAAATTACCTAAAAAGAACATCCAATTTACAATGATTTCACACACGAATTAAAATGTGCAAATCAAATTTTTACTTTAAAAATTAAGTATTTTCATACTTATATTTTTAATTATATAATATTTATAAAACCTAATCTCTATTCACCTAACCCACGGCATTGTTTCTTTTCCCTTCTTCGACCGAGAGCAGCTCGGGCGTGCCCTAGCTCCTGCGACTCATCTCCTAGGCATGGATCGATCGAGCGGCGCCATGGCTCGCCGAGCCCAATCTTCCTCTCCCGCGTCTTCTCTGCCATTCGCGCATGAGATGGCTCGCCTTCTCCTCACACGCTGCATTCCTCTGTCGATTCGCATACGCGGCTCGTCTCCTCGAGCTCCACTCGACCGAGCAGCCCTCCAACTAAGAAGTTCCACCTGGCCGACGTTTCTCCTACTCGAGGCTATACTCGCTCCCTCTTTATTGTGACTCTTCTTTTCTTCTTTTCGATTGGTTGGTTAGGGCGGAAAACATGTGACTTCTTTTCGTTTCTCTGGCTTTTTGGCTTACGGTGTGATTAGGGGAGTTTTTTGCGTCTTCTTTTGGCTGTCTGGCTACTTGAAAAAAAAACGAGAGAAAGGGAGAGTACTTGAGGGAGGAAAGCTTGAATTTCTTTCTGCTGTTATAAAAAATCTTCTCTCTGTTTTATTGTTCGAAGACATTCGCGGGGTGCCATTTTCTGAGGCTTTTAGAAAGGAAAGTGTTGTCGGAATCCTCTTTAAGCTAGAAATTTTGAGTGCTTGTGACGTGGAGCATTTGTAGTGGTCGTTTCTTGGGATCATTAGGAGGAATATTTCGCTTGGAGTGATATTTTCTTGAACCATTCTTATAACTTTATTTCAAATCTGCTGAAAAGAGGTATTCCTCTTCCTCTCCTCTGTTTTGTTGTCTTGCTCGAAACATATTATTGAAAATGTTAAAATAGGGAAAATGCTTGCATGAATATTTGCTTAGGATATTGAGGAATGAAGCATATATATCAATTTCTCTTACTATTTCATTGCTTCAAACATGTGGAAGCATTGATAGAATATTTTAAAAATGCATTTTTATTCTTTACAAATGTCTATGGCAAGCATATGTGGGCTATCTTTACTTTCCTTACTTGAAGCACTTGAAAGCATGGCTAAGGTGATCTTGGAATGCATTTTTCTCTTTTAGAAATACATATGGAAAAGCTTGTTTGAGGGCTGCCTCTATTAATTTCATTGCTTGAAATGTTTGGAAATATGAAATACATGTTGAAAATTGTTTTATGTGATGAAACATGTATTTGGGGGCTCATTTCATGGTCTTATTGCTCCCCCTTTTG
Organism: Phalaenopsis aphrodite; assembly: GCA_003013225.1. Classification (NCBI taxonomy): domain Eukaryota; kingdom Viridiplantae; phylum Streptophyta; class Magnoliopsida; order Asparagales; family Orchidaceae; genus Phalaenopsis; species Phalaenopsis aphrodite. The sequence continues at coordinate 280,373 of NEWO01000640.1, forward strand.
CTGAAATATATATATTGGAAATTGTTTTATGTGATGAAACATGTATTTGGGGGCTCATTTCATGTTCTTATTGCTCCCCCTTTTTCTGAAATATATATTGGAAATTGTTTTATGAGATGAAACATGTATTTGGGGGCTCATTTCATGTTCCTATTGCTCCCCTTCTGCTGCAATATATGTTGGAAATTGTTTTTAGAAGTAAAAAAATATGTTTAGGGCGCTTTTTATGTCCCTATTGTTGCCCCTCTGTTGCAATACATGTTGGAAATTGTTTTATGAGGTAAAAACATATGTTTGAGGCTCATTTCATGCTTCCTATTTTGCCCCATGTATTGGATTCGATTTGATCTTTTTCTTGGGCTCGGTTGTGGCTTTATGAAATCTGATTTTTATGACCCTGTTTTAGCCCGTTTAGTGGGATCGAATTGAGCTTTTTTTGGGATTAAATGTTGATTGGAAATGCTCTCATTTGTTTTGCCTCTTTACCGAGCTTGGTTTAGCCTCTATGTTGCTTGGTTTTGCCCTTTTCCTGAATTCGGTTTGGGCTCTGTTTCGATGATTTATATTGTCTGAAGTCTCTCATTGTTTTGGACTATTTCTGGGTTTAGTTTGCCCTTGTATTAGACTCAGATTACCCATTTTCCTGGCTCTGCACGTAAACTTTAACTTGTAATTTCTTGGTGGAATGGATTGAGCTAGTGGTTGTTTCCTCTATTACCTTGGACACTTATATGAATAAGTTCATGTTTATGAAATAAAAAAAAATAATGAAAAGAAAAAGACTTTTGCTTAAATGTGGAATTAAATGAAATTGATATTGGTATAGCGTTTGGAAATTTGGAAATTCATTCCTTATGGATTATTCTCTCTTGCTTTGTGACATATGAAAAGTTTTTTTTTTTAATTTTGTTTCAAGAAATTGTAAACTTGATATAAATTGAATTTATGAGTGGTTTAGAAATGCGCAAGATTGACATTTGGAAAGGATATCCTTCTCGGGATTGATCCGATCATTTTCTTTTTAACAAACTTAAACGTTCTCAAATCGATACATTCATGATTTCATTTTAAGCTTCATTGGTTTGACTTTGTTTTAAAAATGGATCGGTCTCTTTTTTGGTTTTTTTTTTAAAGGTAAGTTAAAAATGAGAATTTCCGATTTAATTATATTCAGAAATGATTCATAATCTTAAGGGAAATATGAGAGAGAGAAAGGGAGAGAAAATTAAAAATAAAATTTGAATCTTCGAGGTGAAAAAACCTAAAGGGGGATAGAATAACGAACCATCTACCGTTCCTTTTTGCATATGAAAGATAAAACTATAAATTTGAAGAATATTTGGGGGTTGGAAGAAAGTGAGAGTTTAGATAACAATTAGGGACATAGATTGGAAATATTAGTAGACATGCACTTAGGTCCCTTAAGCTTTGAATAAACTTAAATCCAATTGCTCTAACAAGGTTTGAAGCACACTTCACAACCCTTTGCCAAAACTATAGGTTTAACCCTTAGGTTTAAGGAGTCTGATGGTGAGTTAAGCTTAATCTAAAGATGTTTGAGGGTTAGTTGAAATGACACTTAACTGAGGTTTGATACTTTAGAACCACTCCAGGCCCAAATTAAAGTATAGACTTCCAAGGTCTTAGGAGCACACCTTGAGAGAGTCCATCCTCCTAATTTTCAAATGATCCTAAGAAGCCAGACATCTGACCCTAGTTTATAATGACACTAGGAACGAGGGTGCACTAGATTGTGATTCATGACTAATTTAATTAAATCAAATAATGAAATTCTTACCTTAACTTGACCAAAATTGAAACTCAATGCTCTGGGATTTGAGTTTGTCTTACACTCAAATCCTCCTGGCAATTGGGGACATTCCAATATCACATATAAATTTCCTATTCTTGGTCTTTTATATGTGATATTGCATTTTATTTTATTTGTTTGTCTTTTTCCTATGATTTGCCTGTTTCTATTAAGCCTTTTTTAGGTCATATTTTCCTCTTTTACACAACGCATAATAGCTAAACTTAAAGAAGCAATGAACCTACCAGGTGTACAGGTTTAATTTATATCACAACATTTTATCTCACAACATGTTATGTTGTTTTCATAGCCTAGTATACTATTTTCCAAGCATGTTATACTACTTTTTATAGCACGTTATACTCTTCTTTCAGCATGATGTACTGTCTTTCTTCTTTACTGTACAATACATTCTTACTTTTCTTTCACACTGCATGTTTTATTGCTTAGTTTTTGTATTATGCCTTAGTGTAGAATAACTTAGTGGTTAGGTGCATTTTCAAAGCTAAACCAGGAGGTGCTACTACGAAAAGTTTAGAGCGAACATCGTGGGCAGCACGACGAAGAACAACTTTCAGGTTGATCTGCAGCAGCAAAATATCTTCACATCACATAAACCTCTTCACATCACCGATCACTTCATTTAGTTTAAATAACAGCACATAGGATCATCCTTTGGGCTTTTTGCACAACTCTATTGTGCAATTATAAGTCCTAACAGTTTAAGATTCCGATGTTATCGTGCGGTACCGTGTAAATCCTCCTATCTTTTTGGGCTATTTGCACAGTTCAATATTGTGTAAACATAAGTCCTAAATCCTAAATAATTTACAGTATTGAAATATCAAATTACATAATTTCAAAGAAATAAAACCAACAATAGGATAGTTGGGACATCTCCGGGGTTTCTCCTGGATTAGTGATATCCCCTACTTTTCTTTCCTTTGGATTTCTAAAATAATTGTTTTTATGTTGAGTTATTCCCATTTGATTTTCCTATGTCCAACCGTGAAAACCTAAACTTTGAAATCTTGAAAACAAAACCACCTGATCTTAATCGAGAGTTTTCTTAAGTGATTTCGGTCATTTAAGATGTAATTAACTATAGAGGCTTCCCTCTATAGGAAATCTGAAACCCAGATAAAATAAACCATATCTAACTTTTTATGTTAGGTAGGGGAACTTGTTGACCTTTTTATAAAAATAATTCACAAACCAAAATGGATGTCACAAATTCTTTAGTCTAGATGATTGAATCTATATTACAAGTGATTTATTTGCTCTTTGGGATAAGTGTATTATTTGTTGTATTGTATTCAATCATCTAAACAATTTAAAATGTGAGACTTGTTTGATCTCACCTATTTTAAAATCAAAATGTTACTTTTAAAAATAAAAAATGTTATATTCATATTTAAATTATAAAATCATCATTTTTTCAAATCACAAAGTTTAAAAAACGGCCGACAGGCCTCTCACCCAGATCATGGTTGCTAGTGGGTTAAGGATTCCACCAAGTTTATAAAGGCCTAGAGTGGAGAAAATGGTGACCTCTGTCGAAGTATTAAGTGCGCAAAAAGCCTTGGCGGTGACCTCACACTCTCTTGTAGAGGCGATGATCATGTCCTTGAGGCAAATAGTGGAAGGCCTGTCTGCCAAAGTTTGCATTGTAAGGTCAGTTGTAGAGGCAGATGGATGCAACTTCTTGGTCAGCTAGGTAAACTGCGAACTTCTCTTGAGAAGTTAGTGGGAGCCCTAGGTTGATGAATACGCCTCACTGAAAGTTCAAATAGTGGTTAGTCAGAGTTCGGGCTCAACTTGATCTAATCAGTTCTTGGCTGATAGTGAGTTTATTTTGATGAGTCTATTGCGAAGTGGGTAAATTCCCGGTGAAGTCACCTCTAACCCGGGATTCCAATTCTTTTCAAGGATTTTATTTCTTTTTTTTAAGATGTCAAGTCCAATCCCTAGTGTTTTATGCATTTAACATAAGAAAAGGAAATGGAGCTGTCATTTCATTTAATCATGCATATTTCTTTTATATGTTGCATATGAAATATGCATTATTTAATATGACTAAAACGTGTTTGTAATGATGGGGAGAATTTTCAAAAATGCGAAAAGTATCATCTAAATTCTAATTAAAGATTTTTTTTTAAGAGAAACATCATCAAGGTCGAGAATGTAACCTTGATTATCCCATATCTCTTCCTTTCTATAAATAAATAAACTTCATTGTTATTCAAACATTTCCATTGGCCTTCGATTCCTCAAGCTTCCTTCATCTTAATCGATTGAATCTTCCTTCTTTTCTCCCATGGCTTCCTTTCTGAAGTGCACAAACTAATTCCTCCACAGTGTGATGGCTAGTCCCACCTGGATGTCAAGGATAAAATTAAATGCCCTGCAATCAAATATATTTTCGATGATAGACATGTCATCAGAGAGAGTGAATATCCCAAAATCATCTATGATGATGAATTGCATTGCTATAAAGACACATTTAGCCTAGGTTCGCAATTTCCTCTCTGTCATCAGTTGGCGGAGATATTGAATGTCTAGTGCATGTTGTTTGAAAGGGTGATGTCAAAATCTTTCATGAACGTCACGATTGTGGTCCGCTATATGAGAAAGGAAAAAATATTGTAGTCGTTGAGCCTCTTCCACCGCCTATTCATGGTGAAGGCATACAAAGACGGCTTTATCATGTTCTCCTCTTACAAGATCCATATGGTAAGTTGGAAAACAAGATTAGAGCATAGAAGCTCTATTATTATTTTGCCAAATGCAAGGGCAAATGCCCAATCTTTTCCCATTCCTTGAAGTTCCTCAACGAAAAGTTATGGGTCCCCAATTGAATGGCGTCAATTCAAGCAGAAGATCTTCGACAAGATAGACATGCAAGAGTTTCGGGTATGAAGCTACATTGACTATGGGGTCTCCAGAAGATATTGACTTGCAAGTGTGTTCGTTACTTCTGTTGATTATACAACATTTGCCGAATTCACATAAGATTACCTTTTGACTTGTTTGCCTTGTTTTATTGTAGATCTTCTTGCAAAAAGGGCCCTTGTTAGACAAGATGTTTGTAGTATATATGGAGAAGGAAGGAGGAGAGGAGTCTAAGGAAGTCCCGAAGATAACTCCTAATTGTCCCAAACAATGAAGAAGTTCTCGCTATCTGTTGTTGTACGGGTTGTCATTAGCTGGCAGGTCCACATCAATGAAGGTTGTGAGAGAGAGAGGGTTTGCTTGAGTTGGCGCAAATAAAAAATGAATAACCTAGACTACCCTGGTTAACTGCTAAGACTAATTATCATTGCTCTATCAGAAAATTTTCCATCTCTTATAGTATTCATCTCAACGAATATGAAATCCTTTAGTTCCTCAACTCTAGTCAGTTCCCCCACCTGATTTCGGAGGTGGCAACATTGTGTCGTGGCCATGGTCAAAGGGTAAGAACAATACTTCTTTCGGTCACGCAAGTGACAGCTGACTCTCACTAGCACTAGTTTTTTAAAAACTTAGCTAGTTTGACAGTGATGCCTGGTACGAGATCACAGGCGAGTCAAAAATGATGACATGCAACTTAGGGCTCATAACGTCAAGCTTCATCATGACGGATACACTTCTCACAATGGCGAGCTAACATTTAATCAGAGAAATATCTCATTAGTTTTCTCTCCATTGAGCGGGCTTCTTCTCTCCTCTATGGATTGGAGATTTCTTTTGGATTCCAATACCTTTCAGTATGCATGGAAGTGGAAGCATTGCTTCGTTGTTGTACTCCTCTATGATGAAAAAACTTTTAGCGAGCTCCAACAACTCGCCTAAAGCTCTCAACTGTTGAAGACTAAGAGTATGCCTAAAAGGGCCTTCTTAGAGGCCATGGGCCAAAGTTATGTGAGCGACAACTAACATGAGATACTTAACTTCCAGCAGCTCTCAATTGAAAAAGGCAATAAAACTACTCAGGGACTCATCATGTTCTGTCGCATCCTTATTAATTCTTGTAGATTTTTTAGTGACTTCGGGGCTTCCACAAAACTGTATCAGAAATATTTAATTGAACTCAAAGAAAAAGGTGATAACTACTAAAGGGAAAGATAATGAATCATCGCAGGATAGATTTTTTTAGAGTCGTAAGGAATAATGACACTTTAGTGCATCATCAGTATTAAACAAGGAGACTATTGATTCTAATGAGGTAATGCAATCTAAAGGGTCTATCTTTCCTCGATATGATTCCAATGAATGAATATTGAACTTCGTGGGAAGCTTCACATCCGCAATCTATTTAGAGAAAATGTTATATAATAGAAGCTTTCACTTCGCTCAGTCTTCCCAACTCCAATATGAGGTCGATGCCTTGTTGCCTAGTTAGTAAGTCTCATCATCTTCATCTCCCTCTGCTGGAGTAGAAGGCAATGATCTAGGGAGTTTGAGCTGTCTCTTTAATGCAGAGTAAGAGGATTTAGGGGGTAAATCCATTCAGAGGGCTACCCTAAGAAGTGCTCCATAGCTTGTTGTATAATTCTAGCCACTTTGTTCTAGAATTCAAGAAACTGTGTTATTTATTCTATGGTGTTGTCCATGTTCATGGAATGTTCTTTGCCACTATATTCAACTTCCTGAAATGCTCCTCAAGTTTGTGGCATGTCCAAGCCTACAGCACCTAAAAGAATGTTTGATCTAAATTTGTTCAGCAAGCATACCACCAAGATAAGAGACAGGAATTGGGCTGAAGAATGAGAGTGAACATCAAAGTGAGTAAGAGACTGAGGCTAAGCTCACATTATTGTTTGTAATGTCCCTTACCCTTTTATGCATTTGACCCATATTTATATATGATGAGGTATAATTATTATATGAAAGAAAAGAATACAACAACAACAAGAAGAAAGTCTTAATCCCACTACGTGGGTTCGGCTACATGAATCCTTTTTCTTCATTGCATTTTATTTAGTGTCATATTTTCATTAAGTTCTAAGAAATTAAGATCATTGTTTATACAATAAGCCCATACCTTCCTAGGTTTACCTCCGCCTTGCTTAACATAAGTCGAATATAAACCATCTACTCTCATAATCGGATCATCAGATGGTCGACGTTTAATGTGACCAAACCATCTAAGACGACTCTCACTAATTTTGTTCGTCACTGAAGCTACACCAACCCTATCACTGATAAGAAATAAAATAATATTATAATAAAAAATATGATGATATCCAATACCAATGCATATCATGCGATGCATTTGAAGCCCGTAATGTGAATTGACTTATGTCGAATAGTAATAAATGGTATTTGAGCTATTACTTGGATAACCCCTCAATCTTGCCATCAATGAGTTCTCGTACCATTCCACTAGTTTATGAGTTGTCTTGGGCCCGAAATCTGCAAGTTAGTTGGTATGGCTCAATCTGTCACAAATTGACCCACAAACTAACTTCATGGGTTGACTAATTGGACTTAACCTATCAAATTTTTGTGAGTAATAGAACAATTCATAGAATCAAAATGATTGCACAGCATGATTTTCCATTGGCTCTAGATTAAGAAAAAGTAAAGTATGCTTTTGCAAATGCACTAACTAGAGCTTCATGTAATGGTGAGCCATTCCTTTAAAATTCTCAATAAAAAAGGCATAACTTGCAACCAGTAATAATATAGTACTTTAATCAGATAATGGCCAGCTCTAACATTTTTATTTGTCATGGTTGATAAAGAAAAGCATCATGTCTAAAACACAGTGAAACAAATAAGAGTTCAGAAAGTTTTTTTTTTCCATCGGCTAACAATGCTTTCTTCGTCAGTTGAATCCCATCTTCTTACTATGGAAAAATCATTCACAGAAATCACTCAATATATTTTTCCTTGAAAGAGCTTAGGTGATCAGAGATAACAATACGGTACAGAATGAACTCAAAAAGACTAAAATTTCATTATTTTATGATCACTATGTCAGCAATTGTCTTCTGCATATTGATTAGCAAATTAAAGCGAGCAAAATTTACAGACCAAAAGAAGGCAAAAAAGATAAAAAGTTTTTAGAATAACAAGAATCTTCTAAGAAGGATTTTACCTTTCAAACCCTGGTTAGTAACATATTCATAAAATTCTACAAAGACAAAAAATCTTATGCCTGTTTGGAAACATCTCTTCAGTTGGTTAAGGCTTCAGAAGAGTGATACATGTAGGCAAAGCTCAAGCAAAGCTCCTGGTCTCTGTGATCGCCCCAGCCTCCCCATCCTTTGAAACCTGCACGGTATCCCTCTTGATTTTTGAATACATGCACCGGCCAGTCAACTTTTATATGAGGAACTTTATCAATTTCCTCCAATTCAATGTTTGTCTGACCGTTATCAATGCATGCCCTACTCTTATCCTGGCCCTGATGCAACCCACATTTTCCAAAGTGCAGAGCACTTGCCCGAGGTCCCCTCAGAGTGTACACAGGAGTCCCAAACGAGGGATACACTGTTGACCACATGGTGATATCCCAATTATAATCGTCAAACCAGCAGAACTCCCTGGCCTTTGCATGGATCTTCCTCCAAACAGTCCTGTTAAATGTGTACCCAATATTGCCCATCTTCTCCGCGATCAAGCTCTCCCACCCTTCTCCCTTCGACTTCACATCAGATGGAGCCAAGTTCACAGCAAAGCAATCAGGACACTTCTCTGGCTTCAGCTTCACGAGAAGCTGGATATTTCGATAAGCATTCGGATAGATGAAATGATCTTCTTCAATGAAGAGTATATGTCCCGAATGCATCCTTGTCTCTGGCAATCCATCCCACACAGTGTTCATCATCCACCACCAGTGATGCTTCAAGGAAACGATTCTTGGAGATCGATGGTTGCCATACTGATCTGCATGTCCACTGCAATTCTTCTTAGAAGGATCATCCTTGTTCTGGCAATCCCCTTTTGAAACACCTGGGAAGCTATCAGAATAGAGATGTGGCGAATATGGCGAAAAAATCTGCTTCACCTGGCAGAACCGGATGTTCTGAACAATACTATCCATCTCAGTGAAGTATCCGTCATGGCTAACTACCAGCATGGTTTCTCCAATCCCCTTCACATTAGCCAAACTCTTAAGCACAACCTGAAGATACTGTGGCCGGTTGTGTACATACAGAACAATCTTTACATGGTTCTCCGCTAAATTTGGAAAGAGGTCAATATTCCTTGGTGGCAAACTGTTTCTTCTATCCAGAGACATGGCAAAGTCATTCATTTTAGGAAGCTTTGGTTTGAAGTCTCCAAAGTTCAAGAGTATAGGATAATCAGTCTCCATGGAAGACGGAGGAAAAGAAAAACTTTCAGTTTCCACTGCTATGTTCGAAAAATCCGAAATTGATCCCTTCCGAATCAACAGCAAAATAACCAAAACCACCAAAAATATTACCAGAATCAAGGGAAGAACCCTCCGAAACCCAGCATCTTTAAATCGAGATCTCTTGTAATCAGCCATGAACTTGATTGAAGCCAAACACCAAAACGGACTCTCAAATTCAAAAACACTGAAAACAAAAGAAGCAGCGCGGAAGAAGAAGCTTTTTTCTTCTAAAAGCAAGCAGCCGAAGAATAAAGAATGCCCATCACGGCAAACGCAGAGCATCGATGTTACGGTTTGACGAAGAAATCCAGGGAGAAAAAAGTCAAGAAAACCCGTTAGCTCTAACTATGCGGCACTTGTGCGAAGATCATTGTTTCGTTCCTTCGGGTTCAAGTACTGCGGAGAACGAACAGACAGATGAGAATCCAAGGAGCGGTCGCCGCCTTCGCCGTCCACACCTTCTAGGCTTCTTCCCTCGTTTTAGAGTGTGATCACCTAACCGTGTATTTACCGTTGCATCTTGGTTAATCTTGATATCTATGGATTGAACCCTAGCTAACACTATCAACAACCTTCTGCTAGTGGACGAAACGAAATGTGCTCCCAGGGAATTGACCGTAACTGGCAGCTGTAGTTCAGACTCGGCTCGGAAGAGCGCATTTGAGCAATACGAGATGGGCAAAGGGATTGATTTTTTCTTCGGTCATCTTGTCATCTTTAAGAGTTAAAATTGATTTATATTTATTTTATAAACATAAAAAAAATAAAATAACTATTAATGCATGTTGAAAGATTTATGATGGTAGAGTTATGAATTATCATCATAACATTATATGAGAATTCAATGCAAACTGAAATAATAAAACTCATAGGTAGACATCATAAATTTTTTTTTTGTAAAAAACACTAAAAAATGGAAAAAAATTTGTTGGGTTTAACCCAGTTGAAATAATTTGCTAAGCAATTGGAGGTACAGAGGTCCACTCTTATCCTGAATTAGAAAAAAAAGAATTACAATGTATAACAGTACTTAACTAATAATGGTCGTAACGGGTCGCCAAGATTTTAGTCAATTATTACGGAGATAGTAGTCCTCCGTGAACATTGTAGACGGTGGCTGAAAGCTAGGTTTTCATGGAGGTCATAGGCAAAAGTAGAAGTCATTGTAGTAATTAGTAATGTGAGTTGCTTCAGAAGCGCCAACTTGCTACGTAGGGAGTTGTAGGCGTGTCACATAGGTCGTAACAGGGAGTTGTAATAATGTTTGTATGTCGCAGAGGCCAGAGTTGGCAGTAGTGTGATCTATGATCCCTATGGGCCATGCTTGGTCACATAGGCCGTAGCGAAGAGTTATAATAACATTCATAAGCCGCAGAGCCCAGAGTTTATAACTGCATGAGTTGTGATACCATACATAGGCCATAGAGGATGGAGTTGGGAGCTACATTAGCTGTGATAATGTTCTTAGTCCGTAGATGCCAAATATGTGAGCTACACGAGTTGTGATAACGTAAGTAGGTCGCAGAGACTGAAGTTTAGAACTGAGTGTGTTGTAGACCACATAATTCATAGTAAGGAGCTACAATAACATTTGTAAATAGTCAATGTACCTTGAGTAAAGTGGTTGTTGTGGGTTGTGTTTTTCCATCATCTTCACGAGGTGTAGTTACATTTTATGCAGAGAGCATCATTGCATTACACCATAGGGTGCTTCGTTACCCCACAACATACACTAGGATATTGTAATGCACATTGTGTTCTCCACGGGGATTTGTCACTAAGTGCAGAGGAAGGTCGGTTATGGTCGATTGCAGCAGACAAGTGATGATCAGTGGTTGCACGAGAGGAATTCATTTCATGTTCTATGGATATTCGAGCGTCTTAACGATGTCAGAATTAGGTAATCTTGGGTTTTTTTTTGTTTGTCTCATTGTGACGCTCAATTTAAATATAAGCTTGTCAAATTGGGAATTCATTTGGTCTTTCAACTCGGCACCAGACACCAAAATCTTTCAAAAGTGTGTTTAATATATATATATATATATACGAGCTATGACTTGGTTGGCTTAATGTCTCCCCTTCATCCGTTCTGCCCCGTGTTTGAGTCATATCCTCTACTTTTTTGCCCATGGGTCGAGTCATGTGCATGGGTTATTGGAGTAGTGCAGGTTGACGGTGGAACGAGCCAATAATGAGTCGGTAGAGCGATCTTGAATTGTGTTAACTGAACCATGAGATGTCCAAGGGGTGTGGGGACTATTTGTCAGCAATATGTGAGATGGGACCAAATAGTGCCTGCCATGTCTATGCAGACGAGATTGAGCGGTGGGATCCTCACACGCGATTGATCTAAATGGCGAGACCGTGCTTGCATGCAATTTTTAATGTGGTTATGTTGTGGGCAGACAAATTGCTTGTTAGAATGCACAAAACATATATTTTGACATGTATTAGGCCTACGACCACCCAATTATGTGAAGTGAGATGGTTCAAGTGGGGATCTGTGGACCAAATTGAAAATGGAATAGTTTAATTTTTTTTTTTTTGCCATTTTAAGCCAATAAATAGTCCAGAAAGAGAAGAAATAATTTGAGCCTAACTTTCATGTATTACGGAAGGGGTTACACATTTTCTTAAACAAGCATTTCAAATGAGATTCTATGTGAAAAAGAATTAAAATTTTCTTACCGTACATTTTGAAGAGGATTCTTCAAGGATAGAAGTTGTTGTTTTCCCACTACTCATTACAGAGGGGATTTTTGTGAAGAAAAGTTGGAGTTTCCTTGTTGAACATTACCGAGAATGTTCTTCTTCTTGAAAATTTAGTCTCCCCACCACACATTCTAGAGAGGATTCTCCGTGAAGACAAATTGAAGTTTTATTATTGTTCGATTCAAAAGGAATTCTCCATGGTATTATCATCTTTTCAGGGAGATTCTCTATATTGTTGTGATACCAAGTTCTGGAGAATCCCATCCCACTAAAACTCAGCATAGCTACCAAAATTTTGACGAGGTGATTCAGATGCCTTTTAAAAATATGTTGACATTTTCTTTGAGGGCATGGAAGACCCAACTTGCAACAATTGACCACTTCATTAGTGAGCCCATAACTACTTGATCAATGTGCAGAGACTTTGAAGGATTTTCAAGCAAGGATGTTGAATTCTAAAGAAGAGAACATGAAGATGTCGGGCTTCTGTGATGAGGAGGATGTTGTAGTATATCAGTATTTTTTCTTCTGTTCACATGTTGAAACATTTTTACTAGTGCGTGTTGGTTGTTATAGTTTCTTCAATCACCTAATATAACATTTATACACTATTATAGTGTGTTTGCCTTTACATCTTTTTTCTACTAGTTTTAGTAAAATTTTGATTTAGCTTTTGAAGTTGCTTTTGCATTTTCTTTTGAGCTATGATTGCCTCTCTTTTAGGATGGTTTAGATTCCTTCGTCTCTGTTATAGGAGCATGCATCAAACTCTTTTGAGGATTATGCCTTTTAGATTCTTTGACTTCTCAAATATGTATAAGCCTGTAATCAAAGTTACCATATGCACTTTTTATATAGAAAGACCGTGTACCTTTTGAGGCTCATGCTTTCTGAGATTTGTTCCCTTTGAGGCATCGACTTGCATCTTTTAAGGCTTGTCATCTTTTAAGATTATTGAGTGGATATCAAGTCAACTACTTGCTCTCATGGAGTATTTCTAATGAGGAATATATCCACTACTAACTTTCCATCGTGACTTGCCTCATTGACTCATCTTCAAGGGGGTATGTGCCCTTGTCTGTGACTTGCTCCTAAGGGGTCTTTCCAGTGAGGAATATATAAAATACTAGCTTTCCATAAAAAATTGTCTATTGGGCTATTCCTTCAGAGGTATGGCAGCTTCCCATTGAGACTTACCTCATTGGCTTATCTTGCAGGGGCATCGTAGCTTCCAAAAAAACATTATCACCTTGGCTAGATTTTTACAGTTAAGGTTTCCTCCAATTGAGTATTGCCACTTAGGATTAAATTTTAAGGGTTCCTATCGAGTCTTGCCTTTAGGGCTTAACTATCATGGGTATGAGTAGAGGCATTGTTTGCCACTAAAACAGTTTGGCCTTGTTTGGGCTATTAGTCGAAGCATGTCCGTTTAACAAGTGTATCATGTAGCAAAAGAAGTTAATGGAAATCCACCAAGGATGTAAGAGAAAGTGTTCATTACTATGAAAGTTTCCATATAGGTAACATAAGTTAGAGTTGAAGGCCAGTTGGTCATATTAGTTATAGAAGGGAGCTATAATAATTTCTATAGGTAAAAAAGCCTGAAGCTAAAAATTACATGAGCTTGTAGGTCATAGTTGGTTACCTAAGCTAGGGTGGGGAGTTGTAATAATGTATGTAAGCCGTAAAGACTAGATATGGGAGCTACATGAGCTATGAAAACATTTTTTGGCTACATAGGCTAGGTTTTAGAGCTGCACAAGCTGTGATAATGTTTATAGGCCATAAGGCCAAAGTTGGGAGTTGTTGATACCTGATACTTCTAAAATAAATAGTATTTATGTAAACATTTTTATACCTATTTTTGAGATATTGCGCTTTAATGGAAGGTATTTGTGCGTTTTTATTTCAGGTACAATCAAATGGATGAAAAATGGTGCAAAAGAACTATGGTGACTAAGCACCCATAATTGGTGCTTACGCACCAGTAAAACTGAGAAGACCTCGCCTAAGTGCCAAGTACCTCGCGCTTAAGCGCCAAAAGTAGTTACTCGATAATTAAATGAATTTGGATGATATTTTGAAGAGGTGTTTAAAGCAAACCTTGGTGAAAACATATGAAATAGTTAATGGACACAAAAATACATTCAATTGGCTTTTGAAATGAGGCAACTCTTGAAAGATTCACTGAATGTGGGCACATTTTGAAGAGACACCAAGGCACCGTTTGGAAAATTATAAAGGAAGTGTTGGATTGAAGAACTAACTCTCTCTCGCCAGTCTCTCTCTCAGTTCTTCTTTTCGAGAGACTCTTCTACACACGTTGTCGCCCCCTTTTTCTTTTATTTTGAGTTGTAGTTTGTATTTTAAGGGAAGGAAGAGAATCAAAGAAACTTCAAGAGTTTGATGGAGAGGATTTGAGATAAGTTTTATCTTAGTGACTACATTTAGTTTTAATTTAGAATTCTTGTTTGTTTGCATGATTTCTACTTTTAAATTAATTATGGTTGTGTTTTCTCCATGAATTTTTAGTAGTTTTCTTTATCTTTTTCTTTAAAATGATAAGTGATTAAGTATTAGATCGAAGTTGTGTGAAGTATTCATCTTTATGTTGGAATAAGTTGTGATGGTTTTAAATCTTGTACTTCATTTACTTCTTGATTTAGCCAATTAAGATGTTAATATATGTTGTGAGAACATGGAAAATCCGAAATGGCATTGTCTCAATCAACTAATAGTAAGAATCACATGAGATTATAAGGATGAGAATGTAATTCATATGATTGAGTGCAAATAAATAAGGAAATAAACTTTGAAGGGTGTAGAATTAAAAAGATTTCAGAGTGACACGCTAAAGCCCCCAATTTGGTTAATAGTTATAGGTTTTGATACGAGATGTTAGCCCCCGATGGAGGGAGAAGAGGGAACTTTAGAGTGAGAGCCAGTATCTTCCCTACATAACCCATCTTCAAGACTATTCAAACTTTAAATTAGCCAATGTTTTTTATAACATCTCTAGTAAGGGTAAAGAATATTATTGTTTTTGTTTGACACAACATAATTTGAATACTTCCACAACAAAATATTATACTTTTTACTGATTCATGATAAGGAAAAAGATATTTTATTTATATTGCCACAGTTTTGCAAATATATAGTAAATTTTAGTTAGTTGTTTACTTTACTTTAATTTAACAAAAATTATAAAAAAATTTAGGATTTCATTCTTGTTATAGCATCTAAAGTTTGAGTAAGAAAATTTTGCTAAGTAGAAATTCTTATCTAATTTCTTCTGATTTTAACTGCATATTGTGTTTTGTCCATGTGGGTTCGATATTTGGGGCTTAAATAAAAAGTCCTATTTTACTTGATAACGATACGTATACTTGTGTAGTATCTCATAATTAAAAATAATAATTGTATTCATATTTTCTTTGAAGTCAAGCTTTTGCCTAGTTGTTGTTGGTGATCAAGTTTTTGACACCGTTGAAAAGTAAGAATTATAAGTAAAGAAAACTTAAAAATATAACCGCATACGTTGTACTGTCATATAAAATCGAGATCAAGTTTTTAGCGTCGTTGCCGGGGACAAATATAATTTTTGTAAAAAATTTTTAGAAAGCAAATTTAATTTTTTTTAGAAAGTCTTATTTAAAATTTTAGATTTATTATAGGAATATTATATTGTTGTTTTTATATAAAGTTCTTGTTTGTGTGATTTTATATTTTTTATGTTTCATAGTAAAATATGCATGGTTCAGGTTCTATAGAACTAATGCCCTATGATTTTGAATTAGAAAGAACTATTAGAAAATTTTAAAAAAATGAAAAATACAGAAAAAGACCAAAAAATTTAAGAAATGGCAAACCAAAATAATCAAAATATAGAAATTAATCAAGAGTTTAGACTTTTAAGTGATTATGCAAACCCTACGGTGGATGAACTTCAATGTAGTATTCAAAAACTAGCTGTAGTGGCTAATTCATTTGAACTTAAACCTGCTATTATCCAAATGGCATCAAATAATCAATTTGGGGGACCACCAACTACATATCCAAACGTACATCTTGCCAATTTTCTACAATTGTGTGCTACATTTAAATATGATGTGAATCATATGATGTTATAAGACTTAAACTTTTTCATTTCTCACTGAGCGATAAGACTAAGATATGGTTGCATTTGTTAGAACCTGGATCTATCAAAACTTGAGTTGATTTAGCACAAAAATTCCTTTCTAAATATTTTTCGCCATAAAAAACTGCAAAGTTTATAAATGAAATTACATCTTTTGTCAGTTTGAAGGGGAATCTATTTTTTAAGCATGGGAATGATTTAAAGAACAAATGAGAAAATTTTCACACCATGCTATATCAGATTAGTTAATAATTCAAACTTTTTTACAATGGATTAGCTGGATCTCTTAGATTTATTATCGATGTCGTTGCTGGTGGTTCATTCATGTCAAAAGCATTTCATGAAACTTATGCTTTAATTGAAGAGATGACTACTAATAATTTTCAATGGCCTTCTGAGAGGGTAAATCCTAAGTAAGTAGCTAATTTTCATGAATCTGATGTTTTTGCAATGTTAGCAAATCAAGTTGCTACAATTAAAGAAGTTAAACCAATTTGGAAAGAATTTTTCTCAACTAATTGCAATGATTGAAGAGAATTCATTAGACCAAATGGTAGATTCTCAAGCATCATTAGAAACTTTGAATTTCATAAACAACAAGCAGAATAACTCATATTCACACTATTATAACCCAAGTTGGAAGAACCACCCTAACTTTAACTGGAATAATACTTCCAGTGGTAATAATCAGTAATAGAGAAACAACCAAGAAAACCCATTAGAAAATTGGAACAACTAAGGTAATAGTAATTTTAGACCTATTGTTCCTTCAGGTTTTAATAGTAATCCACAATTCAAGAAGAAAAATTTCTCTATAGAAGAAGTGGTGTTACAAATGGGAAATCAGTTAACAAGTCAAGGAGCTACAATTAGAAAAATTTAGAATCAATTGGGAGAAATAGAAAATTCATTAATTAATAGATCCTAAGGAACACTTCCTAACAATATAGAAGTAAATCCAAAAGACTAGGATAAAGAGCAAGTAAAAGCCCTTCAACTTAGAAGAGAAAGAGAGTTGGAAGGTAAAGTTCAAAAAGAGATTGAAGTAGAGAGGGAAAAAATTGAAGAACCTAAAGAGGACACTCCGAAAGGTTTAGAGAGACCTATTTCTCTACTTAAAATTGACTTGGAAAAATCACCACCTCCAGTTCCTTAGAGACTTTGTGAACCAAAGTTGGATGAAAAATTTTCAAAATTTCTATAAATCTTTAAGAAACTTAAAATTAATATTTCATTTGTTGAAGCCTCACAAAAAAATGCCAAGCTATGTGAAGTTTATGAGGGATATTCTTGACAGGAAAAGAGAGTTCGAAGATAATGAGACTATTGCACTTAGCGAGGAGTGCAATGCTATAATTCAGAAAAAGGTTCCTGAAAAGCTTAAAGAACTTGATAGCTTCATAATTTCATGTGCAATAGGAGATAAATTTTATGGGAAAGCATTATGTGATTTAGGTGCAAGCATTAACATTATGTCATTTTCTGTATTTAAAAGATTGAGATTAGGAGAAATATCCCCTATTATTGTAACTTTGTAGTTAGTAGATCATTCAATAACATATCCTAAGGAATTATAGAAGATGTTTTAGTGAAAGTGGATCAATTTATCTTTCCTGTTGATTTCATTGTGCTAGATATGAAGGAAGATAAGGAGAAACCTATCATTTTGGGGAGACATTTTCTAGCTACAAAAAGAGCAATGATAGATGTGTAGAAAGGGGAATTAACTATGTACATCAATGATCAGACAGTTACGTTTAATATTTTCGAATCAATGAAATATCCTACAAAAAGTGAAGATGATGAATTTTAAAGAATGGATGTGATAAGATATCTGAGTGAATACCATTTCAAAATAACTTATGATGAAAATTTTGAAATGAAAGAGTTGGAACACAAGCAAGAAGAGGAAATAAATCAATTTGAAGATTTTTATAAGGAAGATTCAAATTATGTTCAAGAAAGTTTTAAAGTTTTGGACACGATATAAAAAGGTAAATCTTTTTGTCTATCGATTAAAAAACCTCCTGAACATGAGTTGAAGTTACTTCCTGAACATTTAAAGTATGACTTTTTAGGTGATTCTTACGTATTACCTGTTATAATTTCCTCACAATTAACTGCAGAAGAAGAAATGAGTTTAATGAAAACTTTGAAGAATTATAAGAAAGCCTTTGAATGGACAATTGTTGACATTAAGTGAATCAGTCCTTCAATTTGTAGAATTCATAAGGAAGAGAACTGTAAACCCATAGCTGATCCTTAAAGGTGATTAAATCCTATTATGAAAGAAGTTAAGAAAGAAATTTTAAAAAGTGGTTAGATGCTAGAATTGTCGACCCTATTTCAGATAGTGCATGGGTTAGTTCAATTCTCTGTGTTCCAAAGAAAGAAGGAGTGACTATGACTATAAATGAACATAATGAGTTAATACCAACTAGCTAAGTCACAGGATGGAAAAAATGTATTGATAATAGAAAATTAAATCTTGCCACTATGAAAGATCATTTTCCATTACACTTTCTAGATCAAATGTTGGATAGACTAGCTGGGCATAAATACATATTTTTTCTCGATAGATATATTGGTTATCACCAAATACAAATAGCTCCTGGGGATCAAGAAAAAAATAACTTTTACCAGTCCTTACGTGACATTTGTTTTTAAAAGAATGTCCTTTAGTTTATGTAATGCCCCTGCTACATTTCAAAGATGCATGATGGTTATTTTCTGTGATTTAATTGAAAAAGGAATTGAAGTTTTTATAGATGATTTTTTAGTGTTTGGAACATTTATCAAAAGTTATTAAGAGCTGTAAAAAAACAAATTTAGCCTTAATTGGGAAAAATGCTAATTTATAGTAGCAGGAGAAATTTTTTTAGGACATCAAATATCAGAAAATGGTATGAAAGTAGACCCTGCAAACATTCAAGTGTTCGCTAATTTACCTTACCCGATAAGTGTAATGGAAATTAGGAGTTTTTTAGGACATGTTGGATTCTACAGGTGATATATTAAAGAATTTTCAAAAATTACTAAGCCTCTATGTCATTTTCTTGAAAAAGATGTAGTTTTTAATTTTGATAAGGAGTGCCTAAAAACATTGGAGCTATTAAAAGAAAAGTTTGCTGCACCAAGTATTGTTTCACTAGTTTGGGAAAAGCCTTTTGAATTAATGTGTGGTGTAAATGATTATGCTATTGGATCTTTTTTAGGACAAAAACATGATAAAATTTTCAAAGTAATCTACTATGCTAGTAGAACTCTTAATGAAGCTCAAATTAATTATACCACAACTGAGAAAGAGTTATTAACAGTAGTTTATCCTTTTGATAAATTCATATCATGCTTAATTGAAACTAAATGTGTTGTGTATACTGATCATTCTGCTAGTAAATATTTATTGTAAAAGAAGGATGAAAAACTAAGACTGATAAGATGGATTCTTCTTTTGCAAGAATTTAACTTTAAGATAGTAAATAGGAATGGAGCTGAGAATCAAATTGTTAATCATCTATCCATGCTTGATTTAGAAAAACCACTCTGTTTAGGTTGTGAAAAACTACAACCTTTGAATCCTAAGACAAGTTAGGGCTTATATTGTACAACAGAGCTATAAAAAAGGCCTAAAAATGAGTTACAGATTTATGCTGCATAAGCAAATAACCGTGAAATCCTATGGCTTGTTATTTAGTTCTTAAAAAAGATATGTTGTTGTAGATCCTCTTGCTGTTGAAGATAATCGTGCTGCCCACGATGCTAGCTTAAAGCTCCTCATCGTGATGAGTTTAAATTTTCTAATGTGTCAGGTTATAATGTCAAATCAGACGTCCCTATAGTTATGGTCATTAAATGTTGTGGGACATATTAAAGTTGATTAGAGTGACACCAGTTAGGATCCTATAGTTCCCTAATTCTGGTACCACTATTTTCTTTCGGATTCACTTAGTCCAAATGAATTTACTAAACTCAACTCCATGAGCTCCATACTTTCATTTAGACAATGGGAAATCTCGTTAGCAACCATAGTTACCTCCTCTGAGGGATTTCCTATCGTCTAAAAGAGATGTCTTAGTTTAGTTGTAATTTTTGTTTTGTGATGTTTGTGATTAAATTTTGTGTTGTCTTATATTTTGAATGTTGTGGCGGTGAATTTTATTTTAATTAATTTTAGTTTTGGTTTTGGTTTTGTGGCTATCCTAGTAGTTTTGGTTCTCATGTAGAGTGACATCGTTGTTTAACATGCAAGCTCAATACAAGAAGTACAGAAAGGTAAATGCATTAATTTAAAAGCCTATCTGTTGATTCTTCTCGTTCCACCACCGAAAATGATATTATTTGCAAGAAATATATATAATTTTGCAAGGAATTTAAATTGGAGGAGTACATTAAGGTTTAGCTACAAAACCCCAAGTTATGACTTTATTGAATCTTAGAAGATCCTAGTGGATGATTTTAGAACAAAATATAACAAGCCTAATTTGCCCTTCAGAATGTCCAATAGATTTCAAAGTGCTCGGGGCATGTCCCTAAATCACTTTGAAAATCTCTTGAAATATTTCAAGTTCATTTTGGACTTGCCATATTGTTCCATTAATCATCTGAGGTCGAAGTGATACCTAAAAATCTTAGAAAATCTCTTGCTCAGTGATACCTTACAATTTAATTATCTCGAGAATAGATTACTCGATTAATCTATTAATGTTCCATTTAAGAGTATTGTGAGTGGGTGCCCCTAAGTTAAGTCTAAGTTATTTAAGATTATGGTGCCCGTAATTAAGGTCAGGCTTGTAGTGTTTTAAGATGTTAACCCTCAATCATATTATCTTCTAATTCTAATTAATTGAGTTTAGACATTAAGCCTATGTCACTACTAAGCCTTTAACAATCATGATAGTTGAAATGGGGAGCATCAAAATTTTGATTTAAGTGACATGTATTCTTATGAAATAGTCAAAATCATCCTCAACTTTGGGCTTAAGAAAAGAAAATTATAATCTTTCCAATTTAATCCCATGACTTAAGAATCGTTTGATTCTAGTTGATTTCCAAGTCATGAAGGCTAGGAGATTTACGATTTTGTTAATGTTGTGCAAGAGTGGTGACAGAGTTTCTACCTTTTAACCCCATTGTATTTCAATCATCTAAACATATTTATTAAGATCAAAATTACTCATTTTCCCTTAGTTAATCCAAAATTTTTATTAATGCACCAAAGTCTAAAATTACCACTTTGCCCTTGGGGCACTTCACCTCATAACTCATTAAACACAACTCAAATAACTTTGAGGGTTTAGAGTGTCATATCCATGAGGTAACTATAATGTTTGAAGGAGAATATGTAGACTTCTAAAAATTTAATTTAATTTAATTATTATTTTACAAAAATACAAGATTCCTTAGAAAATCAATTTTAATACTTAAACCTAATCAAATAATTTTCAAATTTTTATAGTTGATAAACATGATTTTTTTATGAACAATGTGGGATTGATTTTGTTAATTTTTTATAAGTATATAATTTACAAAAATTAACACAAGATGTTTTCTTTTAATTAATTATAGAAATTTACAAAAAAATTTAAGACTTCATGATATTTTTCCTAGACTTCTTTGATCACAAGAAACCTATTAAAATTATTCTCATAATTTTCCAAGTGATATTTTGATTTATATAATTAAAATAAGCCAAAATGGTTACCTTAGCTTGAAAATTAGGGCTAGAAGAATAGAGATGCCCTCTGAACTTAGAAAAATCAGAGAACATAGTCTCTATCATGAGGAACAAACTCTCAAAATTTCAAGCCATGGTGAGTAGATCATAATGAATTAAAATGCTTCGCAGGGTATTTAATTCATTAAAAATCAAGGAATAAGAAAATAATTTTTATTTTTAGTCTACATTATTCTTCTTCATTCACTGAGCAAGAATGTATTTTTCTTTTATTTTTATGATTCTTTTATAGAAAGATATGAATTTTTGAAGTTTAGGCATTTTAAATAATTCAAAATCCCTATTTTTCTGCTTATCCTTCACGGCACCAACTCAACACACTCGGCGCGCTCCCATTCATCGTTTCCATCAACCTCAGATACCACATGGTCCGTGGTTCACGCACCAAGAATCTGTCCGGCTTGATCTCCTCCGTCAATGAAGTAAACACGCGATCAGATGTCTCTCCGTTATCATCCCCAAGTGATCTAACCCGTAAGCCGTTGAAACTAAAACCTTAAGATCTTCATCTAGAATCAATCAAATTGCATGGGATTTATTTCTAAAACTTCATCTACTTAAGACAAACCCATCTTTATGGTTAATCAA
This sequence comes from Phalaenopsis aphrodite, assembly GCA_003013225.1. Taxonomy (NCBI): domain Eukaryota; kingdom Viridiplantae; phylum Streptophyta; class Magnoliopsida; order Asparagales; family Orchidaceae; genus Phalaenopsis; species Phalaenopsis aphrodite. The sequence goes on from NEWO01000640.1 coordinate 302,703, forward strand.
GTATGAAATCAAGCCATTACAAATGGAGAATCAAAATAAGCTCGGGCTAGGGTTAAAGCTCAAAACCTTTGTCTGAGAGGGAATGCCTCAATAAGATTGTTGTAGTAGCTTTGATTGGATCCAACAAACCTCTGAATGAATTCTCAAGCTATGGTGAATTTCTACGTATGTTTTTTTATCAAACTTGATTTCAAGTGTTCGTCTAGAGCTATGCTAGAGGCTGTTTCATAGGGGGCTTTTGTGGGGGATCAACGTTTTTCACTGTGGGGATGGTGTGTGCATAATTAATTGGGGTTTGGTGCACTGTGGTGGAGTGGAGAGATCTGTCCTGGCTTTAGGACAAATTTTGGTGAAGAAATTGATTCAAAGGGGTGGCTATCAGTTGTTGATAACAAGGGGATTGCACTTGGGATGGTTTGGAGAGGCTCTATTGAGATTTTGGCAGAGTTTCTCTAAGGTTCCAAGCATAGTCTTCCTTGGACATAGAGATCTCCATTTATAGCCATGTCTACCTAGTGGAGCTCAGGGTTGGGAATTGGGTGCTAAATCATGCTGAGGTGGAGGGAAGAAAGGCTCAATCATCCAATTTGAGTGAGCCAAGTCAGAGGGGGTTTAATTTTTGGTTTTGGCCATTTGGGGCTCCCTTAGGCTGGCTATTTCTAGTGATATATGTGGTGGATAGCCAGGGTATGGTCACTTATTGGCTCAGGGAGGCCAGAGGGTGCTTAATGATGGTTAACCCCTAATGATATGCAATTATGAAGACGATATCTCAAGTTTTAGGCCAAATATGGGGTGAAATCCCTTAAATCAAGGGAACATTGGTCCATAGCTCATCTTGTCTAGTTTAGGTGGGTTTATCCTGGTCTATAAGGTGTACTTGGTGGTCGTGGTGTCATCAATTTCGTAGCTTACGCATGGCTAGGTCAATTTTGGTGAAGGTGTTAAATACGGATCAAAATGGCTAGAAGTTGGGTTTGGGTTAAGCTATCCATGACATTGAGCTCAATTATGTGATCAATATTGTGTGGATGATTGTCATAAGATGTTTGGAAAAGGTTTAGAGTGATTTTGAATTGATTTGGAGGTTTAATTTGAGGGATTTTGGGTATTTGATCAACTTGGTGGTGTTGGGTTAGACTTGGGTTTAGGTTGGGCTATGTCTAAATTGATGGTTCAAAATGGTCTATAGGAATGTAATAAAGATTTTTAAACATAAATTGAGTGTCAATTTTGTGGTGAGGGCATTCAACTTGGTAGAATTTGGAGACATAACCAATTTGGGGCCAATTCGGGGATTTTGGACCTAGGTTGAAATTGAGTGAAATTGAGGCTTCACCAAGGCCAATTAAAGGTCCAATTTGATGTGTAAAATTATTATGAAGAGTTTGGGATTTGAATTATGGAAAATTGAGTAGGCTATGTGGTTCAATTTGGTGGGGTCAAGTCATATGGTCAAAATTGGGGGTTTTGATTTGGATCTAAATGCAGCTCAAAGAATGGATCAATTAGGCTTGAATTTAGCTTATATTGATCATATTAAAGATGAATTTGAGTTTATAATTGAAATTTGGGAGGATTGGGGCCAAATTGATAGACATTTAAGGTGAATTTGGAGAGATTGGGCCTTTGAAGGCAATTTTGGGGTTTTGTTTAAAATGGTCAAATTGGCCAAATTGGATTCAATTGAGGGGTCCAAATTGGTTTTGGAGATATTTGAAGTGAATTTGGATGTTTTGGAAAAGTTTGGGGTGCCAAGGGTATTTTTGTAATTTTGGCAAATTTGGGGGGGTATTTTGGTAATTTTGGCAATTTTGAGTGGTTTTGGGAAATTTGGGTTTTTTGAAATGGTTTGAAATGATTTTTGAACAAATTTGGGTATTTTGGGTGAATTAGGGAATTTTGGGCAAATTTAATATTTCAAGGGCATTTAGGTAATTTGGGTGGATTTGGGGCAAAAGGCCAAGTTGGATATTTTTGGTAGAATTAGAATGTCAACCACCATGTATGAGCCATGGACCAATAAAATCTCCATTTGGGTCCTCTATATACCGATCTTAGCTAAACACTAACCTACCATCTACATGAGTCTCCCAAAAGATCAAGAGATCAAAGTCAACAATTTTGGGTTTAGGGTTGTGAGTGGATATAGGTGATAGTGAGTGCAAGTGAGTGAACTAGCTCTAGACTAACACCTAGAGGAAACCCTAAGGTGAAACAGTCCTATGGAGACTCTCCTTGAGATCCTCCATACTAACCTCACGTACTAAGTGCTAGAGGTTAGGACCAATATATGAAACTTCAAGTTGAGCAAAGAGGAGTTTAGAATTTCTAATGGTGAGGGTTCCTTTTCTAGTTTTCTAGGAATATTCAGTAGAAAAGTCCTATGGCAAGACCCTAGGCTATTAAAGAGGAAAAACTAAACCTCAACTAATAGTGAGGTCAACAAATGGACCCCTAATAGGTGTGGTGTGCTGGGAAAGTACACCACGCCTATTGGCGTTGACCGATGAGATCAACAAAACCAACACAGGCTCCTAAGTCAACAAACCTAGAAATGAGTATAAAATTGAGTGCTACTTATATCCGCTGGGGAATCAGTAGGGGAATATCTGATCAAAATCAAGGAGGAACTCTCGTTGGGCATTGGAGAGTAGGTTCAAATTATCAAGTTTCAAGAGTTTTTTTAGGATGAGAATCAATATTTAGGTGTTGTCTCTGAGATGGGAATTGAAATTTAGGTGTCAATTCCAAAAAAATAGAGTGAGAATTTGGGTACCTACTTTAAAGTGAGAGAATCAAAATTCAAGTACTGGTCCCAAAAGATAGGAATCAGAATTTAGGTACTGATCCCGAAATGGGAATTGAAATTTAAGTATCAATCCTAAAAAGGAGAGTCAAAATTTAAGTATCGACCTTAAAAGATAGGAATCATAATTTAGGTACTGATCCCTAAAGATAGGAATCACAATTTAGATATTGTTCCCGAAATGGGATTTGAAATTTAAGTATCAATCCCAAAGAGGAGAGTTGAAATTTAGGTACTGACCTCAAAAGGAAGGAATCAGAATTTAGGTGTTGATTCTGAATTGAGAATTAAACTTTAGGTATCAATCTTAGGAAGAGATTCATAATTTAGGTACCGACTTCGAAAGATAGGAATCAGAATTAAGGTACTGATCCCAAAATGAGAATTGAAATTTAAGTATCAATCTCAGGAAGAGAGTAAGAATTTAGGTACTAACCTCAAAAGATAGGAATCAGAATTTATGTACTGATCCCAAAATGAGAAATAAAATTTAGGTATCAATCTCAGAAAGAGAATCAGAATTTAGGTACCGACCTTAAAAATTGAGAATAGGATGTCGTCTTCCATTTAAGGTGGTCTTATACCAATCTCGAGGGTTGAACATATGATGTCGTTTTCCATTTAAGAAGGTCTTATACCAATCTCAAGGATATAGGTAGAGAATCGGATGTCTTGTTCTCTTTAAGGTGGTCTTAAACCGGTCTCGAGGATGAGAATAGGATGTTGTGTTCCATTAAGGGGGTCTTATACCAAATTTACTAGGTAAATTTAAAATGCTAAATTTACTAGGAAATTCACAGTAAGTCAAAACAAAATTGCTGTCACTAATTTTGAATGTTGAGATATTATCATAACTAAATTATTTAACTAATAACAAAATTGAAATACAAAGTTTAAATAGTAACTACCAAACTATTAAACTATTTTTATGTGATGAAGATTTCTTATGTGAAAAAGCATCTTTTCTACTATAATGAGGTTTAGGTAAAATGAGATGAGATAAATGATTCAAGTATGTATTCTGCCAAATAGGAGCATTTTTAATTCTCTACCCTGATACAGTTTTATAGAAAATCATTGGCTAATCCCAGGTTTAGTCCCAAAATCTATGGTTAGGCTAGGAGGATACTAACTCCCATTTCAGAGCTCTCACTTCCCTTCACCTAAAGGCTAACTTCCGCTTTAGTTTTAAACACTAAGATCAAATTGGGAATTTTAGTCTATCACCCTAAGAATTCTCCAATTCTAAACTTAACAAAGTATATTTCCCTATTTATTTGCACTTAATTCCATGAAAAAAATTCTTCTTCATGAAATCAAATGTGATTCTCACTCTGTTGTAGAACTCATACTCCATTTTTCGGATCATATGAATAATAACATATTTTAACAATTCAATTGGCCAAATTAAAAAGTAAATTAAGTTCGGAGTTGAAAAATTATCACAATTTATTTTATATTTTAATATTGGCACATCCATATTATCTCTTCATTCACCATATCTCAAAGTAGGGAGAAAGATAAAGTAAACTACTCAGACTTCATGAGAAAGATATAACAAAACACAAATTTTATATATAAAAGAAAGTTCATACAACACTAATAAACAAACAACGCTTCTAAACTCTTTCTTAAAGCAAATCCCTTGGAGCCTCTTCTAGGAAATGTAGGAAGAAGAAATCTCTCAGTTTTCTCCTTATTCAACACTCTTCAAAGAAGAATTCATACTTAATCTCACCATAAAATTAAAAATTATAAGAACGATGGACTCTAAATGGTTGTGGAATGAAAAATGAAAAAATGTGTGATGCGAAGAAGGTTGAATTGAGATGATGAGATGTCAGGAAGTGTCTTTTTTCTGATCAATTTTGGCCCCAAATAAAGCCTAAAGTCGATTCTCCAATAAGTGCCTCCAAAAAATCTTCAAAAAGCGTCCAAATTTGTCGAATTTTATAGAAACATGGGCTGAACCAACATTGGCTCCGTCGGAGCCAGTGTTCCGTAATTTAATTCGTTGCTCTCTGTCAAACGGCGTCGTCTGTTCTGAGTAAAATTCACCATTTTTTATGTTGGTCTGCGCCGTCGACATTGCTCTTGGCGTTGTTGGCGCTGAGCATTTCTTGAAAAATATCACTTTAACTCTAAATTCCATCTTTTTTTTCTTCTTTTTTGCTTCAAGTCCTAAAAATAAACAACGTGCAAGAAAACAAAAAAATACCTTCCATTAAAGTGCAATATCACCAAAAATGAGTATAAAATATGGGTCTAAAAATGCATATATTTTTGGTGTATCAGGGCCATGCAAAAAGGTCTCACAAAATTATGATGGTCTATATGTGGGGGAATCCAATCTCCTTCATCGTAAATTTTGATGATGCAGCTGTTAGGAATGCAATCAGCTGGAAATATACTCCATTGGACCATCCTCTGGATCATCCACTTTATCATAGGGGGTAATTGATCCCTCTTGATACTTCTATTATGCAAAGTATAACAATAATTAAAATTATATTTCACTTATATTTTCTTATTTTACAACAAAACCAAAAACTTGATCCTGAAGAAGAATAAGAATTTCACTTTTAATTTATATATATTGGGATACTACGCAAGTATACATGTCGTTAACAAGTAATATAGAACTTTTTAATTAAGACCTAAATATCGAACCCATAAAGAATTTATACAATATGCATTTTTAGAAAACTTTCTATTTTTAAAAAGAAAATTACTTAAACTTAATATATGTGCAGTAATAAAAATTCAAATATTTTTGGTATTTTTGATATTTTGACAAAACAGTAACAACTTAAAAAGATAACTAGAGTTTTGTAGATGAGAAACACTTAATAAGAAAATATCTTTCTTCTTATCATGAATCAGTAATAAGTACAGGAATTCTATTGTGAAAGTATGCAAATTGTGTTATGCCAAATAGGAGCAATAGTATTATTTACCCTTACTAGAGATGCTATAAAAAAACATTGGCAAATTTAAAGTTTGAATAGTTCTGAAGACCGGCTAGGCAGGGAAGATACTAGCTCTCACTCTAGAATTCCCTCGATTCCCTCCACCTGTGGGCTAACATTCTCGAATAAAACAACAAACCAAGTTGGGGGCTTTTACCTGTCACTTTAAAGTCCTCTAACTCTACAACCTTCAATGAATATTTCCCTATTTATTTTCACTAAATCATATGAACTACATTCTCATTCATACAACCTCATGTGATTCTTTCCAATTTTTGACTGAGACAATACCAACTCGGTTCTTACATGTTCTCACAATAATTTTAAAATCTGGATTAGCCAAATCAAGAAGTAAATGAAGTGCATGTATTTAAATCATCACAACTTCTTCCAACATTAAAGATTAATACTCTCAAAAATTTCCATCCAAAACTTAATTACTTATCTTTTTAAGAAGAAAGATAAAGAAAACTACTCAAAATCCATGAAGAAAATAAACCACACTGTAGCTTAAAAGTAGAAATCATTGTCAACCCAACAACAAGTCTCAATTAAGATCAAAGAAGTCTCAAGTTCTCCACCAAAATCTTGAAGTTCTATTGAATCTCTTCTCTTTAAAATCACTCAAAATAACTAACAAAAAGGACAAGATAAAATTAAAAGTGGTGCCTGAAATTCTCTCTGAACTAACTCCACAAATGAGAACTTTTAAAACTTTCCCAGTATTTTTAGGACTCTTTTCAAAGTCCTCTCTTCTTTTTTTTATAGTTTTCCAAGAGATGCTTGGAAACTTATCAAAATATGTCTAGATTCAATGTATTTCCCCAAGAAATGCATGCTTTCGTGATAACTTTTGTTCATGGTGGTTATAATCATAAATTAAGCCAATGGGTGCCTCAAAAACCTCTTCAAAATTTGCAAAAGCTGACTTTACTCGTCTAGTAACTGCCTTTGTTTACCGGCGCTTAAGCGCCGGATCTAGCGCTTAGGTGCCAAAACTCATTTGCACATTTTTCACCTTTTTGCTCCAAATTTAATCTTTTTTCACTCCTTTAAGCATTTTTCACCTTTTTACCTATATCTGCAAGAAAAACACAAAAATAACTTCCATTAAGGCGCAATATCTCAAAAATAGGTATAAAAATGTGTCTAAAAACACTATATCTTTTAGGTGTATCAAAATCCCCCAAACTTAAAATGTTACTTGTGTTCAAGTGACACTTAAATCTTTAAAAAACTACATATGTTTGATATGTATACGAGTTTCTTTAGGAGTTACTAAAATTTAGATTTAGAAATATAGCAGTCTAATTTAGAAAAATTATTCAGTAAAAGAGACCAACTTAAAGTTTAGAAATTTTTAAAGTTAAGAAAGATAAAAATATGAGTTGCTATCTAATTCTAAAATGTATTGTAGATTTTCCAAATTTAGAATATAGTTCTTTTATTATCTCCACTTAAAAAATTTCTTTAAAAATAATTTTATTTACTATATTATATCTATAAGCTTAAGAGTTTCTCAAGTCTTATACTTTAAAAAGATCAAATGTAGAACGAATTTTTGATTAGGGAATGATCCTCAAGCTTCTCCTTCCTAATTTTTTTCTCTTTTTCTTTTTCTTTTTCTTTTTCTTTTTCTTTTTTTTCTTTTCTTTTTCTTTTTCAGGCAAGGATTACTATATCTGGATAGAGCTTTAATGATTTTGAATTCCACTTCTCCTTTCCTAAAATAAAATCTTGATATAAGTATTTTAATTATAAATATAATAATAGTTTTAAAAATTATTTTAGTAAAAGAAATTTAAGTATTAAAACTAAAAGTTTAAATTATCTTAATTTTTCAAAAATACATTTTTCTTAATAAAGATAGTTATTTATATTAATCATTTTCTCATCTAAAAACTTTTTAGCTTAAAGTTTTTCTTCATTACTAAAAATTTTAACTAAATTTTCTTACTCATTTCTAAAATCAAATTTTACTTCTCTAATATAACTTCATATACATAATCAATTTTTTTCTTTTCAAATCAAATTCACTTGTAGCACATTTGAGAACAAATAAAATTCCAGTTTTTTTAAAATATTTTTCATCCTCCCAAACTTAAATTTTTAACAGATTAAACAGTTTAGCATCAGATATATATAAGCAGGAATGAAAATTTATAAATAACATGCTAACAAGAATTTTAAACCCTAATGATACAAGTGTAAAACTAAAAACAGGAGTAAAATTAATTTTTGATCAAATTTTCTATATTTTCATTTTACTTTAACATGTAAAGATTCAATAGACTTCTAAACAGTGGGTATAAACATAAAATCAAACTAATACACTAACTTGATTTCATGATCTCAGCATAAAAACAAACAAACTAACATGATAAAAGAAAAATAACGGGTAGCAATTTCTGAGTTTCAAGTTTAAGATCTAAGCTAGTAAGATTTTCTATTTTATAACATATATGAAATTAAGTTAAGTTCTAAACCAACTAAAGCACAGTACTAAACACAGAACAACAGTTACTATCCTAAAATTAAAAAAAAAATACTAACTACCACAAACGTCATAATAACAATAAAACATAAATGTCCAAAACATCACACAAATACAAATGTAGCAAGCCCAGACCACATTGTTCATATCATATTACAATCATAAAATGAATCTCTCAGCTGTACTCTTCATCCTCTGAATCACCGCTGTACCATTTTTTTGCAAGCTCATAATCAGGATATCGAGGATATAGAGGAAATTGCACTATTGGTTCACCTCTAATCAGGCTCTCTAAGGATGAGTTAAATTTCTCTTCATAATTAATCTTCCTTCTATTATAAATATTAGTATGATATGCAAAACACTCTAAATTTTGTACCTTATCAGCGGCAAAATTTATATTATCCATCATCTTCTGCAATAACTCATCTCGAGTCTTAGTAGACTCACCTCTAGATGTAGATGCACATAAAGTAGATGGTCTAGATCAAGATGCAACAGAGGTAGATGCAGCAGACGTTTCCATTCCATAACTCCTGAAAATTCCTCCTATCTAGCCAAAAATCAAATGCTCAGAATAAGTCTTCACTTTCACCTTCGTAATGGGCTTTAGAGGTAATATAACTTCTTCCCAACTATCATATTTAACCCCAACCTACTCCCACAAATAAAAGATCAAGGAAGCAAATCCCAGATCTGCAGTGTAACAGCTGTAGTAGAACAGATGATAGTCT
>NEWO01000640.1:321500-336859 GCA_003013225.1 Phalaenopsis aphrodite
TGAGGGGTTAGCCCCACTGCTTAGGTGTCAAGCAGAGGAGCTCTTAGCTCAATTTGGGCTGAGGTGGCCTCTTGGCATGAATTTGGGTATTGGCCATGTAGGGGCTCACGGTTTTTGGCTTTAGGGTTAAAGTGGCTAACCAAGGGTAGGATCAGGGTTAAAGCTTATAATGATCAGTAAACATGGCACCATAGGGTATGGACATGTGGTATGGCAAGTACATTGATTTAACCTCCTTATTATCCCTTTAAGAATTTTAACAAAAAATTTACCCATGAGATAAATATCAATCTTAACCATGGGTTGGTGGCTGGCTTTAAACTCAACCCTAGAGTCTAAGATGAGTTATGGTAAGGCTCATTTGACCATACCAAGCTCAATTGATTTGGATTTGGCCATAAGTCCATATGACCAAATCTTGTGTTTGAACTAGGTTAGGCATGTCAATTGACCCAATTAAATAAGACATTTGACCATGAGGAACAACTTTCATGAAGGGTGAAAGTCATTTTGAGGTCAATTGATTAATCAATTTGATGAATTTTTGATTTTTGACCCATTTTAAGCATGTTGGGCTAAATTTGGGTCAAACTTGGGCTAGCCATGGGCTAAGTCCAAATTGATTATTGTGTTTAGTGTAAAATATCATAATAAACAATTTTTATGAAGGATAAAAATTGTTTTGAAGTTGATTTGATGGTCAATTTGGATGGATTTTGATGGGTTTTGGTTTTAGACCCAAATTAAAGATATAGATCTAATTTGGGTCAAACTTGAGCTAGCTTTGGATTAAGCTCAAATTTATTGTTGTGTTTGGTCACAAATGACCTTATAAAGGATTTTCGATAAAAATTGGATGCCAATTTGAGGTCTAAGGCATTCAATTGTTGAGATTTGGGGTGTTAGCCAATATTGAGAATTTTGCATTTAGACCAAAATCAAATGGATTTGAGGTTTCATCAAGGCCAATTGATGGTTTATTTTGATGTGTAAGAATGTTGTAAAGATTTTTCAATATTAATTGAGGCCAATTGACTAAGCTATGGGTTCAATTAAGTGAGATTATGTCTTATGGTCAATATTGGGGTTTTGACCCAAATCAAAATTGGGCTCAAATTATGGACCAATTGAGCCTGGATTTGGTTGAGTTTGGTCATATAAAAAGAGAATTTGAGTTTAGAATGGGAATTGGGATCAATTAAGATCAATTGATAGACACTTGGGATGGCTTTGAGGAATTTTGGGTCTTTAAAGGACAATTTGGGGATTTTGGTTAAAGATGGTCAAATTGGCCAAATTGGGTCATGTGGTAGTTGAAAAGAATAAAATTGAGAATATTTGGGATTTATTATAATTTTCTGAGAATTTTTAGAATTTTTGGGATTTTGGGTTAAAGGAGGGTCCCAAGTGCAGTTAGGTAATTTGGGAGTGTTTGGGGCAAAAAACCCAAGATTAGCATTTCAAGTAGAATTGGATAGATATCCATTCTAAATGAACCATGGATCAATGAAATCCCCATTTTGGGTCCTTATATATTGGTCTTAGTCAGAGTATTGTGAGGATATTGTGTACCTTAACTTCAAACCAACACCTAGGGTCAATCCTAAGGCCAAATAGTCCTATAGGAACTCTTCTTGAGTTTTCTCATAATGATCTTACCTAATAATTGTAAGAGGTTAGGATCAATATGTGGAACTTCAAGTTGAGCAAAGAAAAGAGTTTTGAATTTCTAATGGTGAGGGTGCCTTTTCTAGTTTTCTAAGACTAGTCAATAGGAAAGTCTTATGGCTAGACCTAGGCTACTAAAGAAGTTTCTAGACCTCAACCAAAAGTGAGGTCAACATCCATAGAGAAAACAAAAGTATTTATGCTCAGCTATTTTATCCAACATTTGATCTAGAAATGGTAATAAAAATGATCTTTTCTAGTGGCAAGATTTAATTTTCAATAATCAATGGATATTTGCCACCCTATAACTTGTCTAGTAGGTATTAACTCGTTATGTTCATTTATAGTTACAATTACTCCTCCTTTCTTAGGAACACAATGAATTGGACTAACCCATGCACTTTCTAAAATACGATAGATTATTCCAGCATTTAACCACTTTAAAATTTCTTTCTTAACAACTTCTTTCATAATAGGATTCATTCTCCTTTGCAGATCAGCCCAGTGTTTGCAGTTCTCTTTCATATGAATTCTATGCATAAAAATTGAAGGACTGGTTCCTTTAATATCAGCAATTGTCCATTCAAAGGCTTTCATAAAACTTTTCAAAATTTTTATCAACTTTTCTTCTTCTTCCATTGTTAATTTTGAGGAAAATATAACAAGTAAAGTAAAGGAATCTCCTAATAAGGCATATTTTAAATGATCAAGAAGTAATTTCAACACTAGTTCTAAAGGTTTTCAATAGATGGACAAAATGATTTATCTTTGTCTATCGTGTCTAAAACTTCAAAACTTCCTCGAACATAGTTTGAATCTTCCTTAAAATGATCTTCACATTGATCTAATCTTACTTCTTGCTCGTGTTCTAAATCTTGTTCTTCAGATTTTTCTTCATAAGTAGTTTTGAAATGACATTCACTTAGATATCTTATAACATCCCTCCTGAAACATTCACCATCTTTACCTTTTGCAGGGTATTTCATTGATATAGAAATGTTAAAAGTAACAGTTTGATCATTGACGTGCATTATTAATTCCCTTTTTGCACATCTATCATTGCTCTTCATGTGGCTAGGAAAGGTCTCCCCAAAATGATAGGTATCTCTTTATTTTCCTCCATATCTAGCACAATAAAATCAACAGGAAAGATAAATTGATTCACTTTCATTAGGACATCTCCTATAACTCCTTTAAGGTATGTTATCAAACGGTCTGCTAACTACAAAGTTATAGTAGTAGTGGTTTTTTCTCCTAATCCAAATCTTTTAAAAATTGCTAATGACATAAGGTTAATGCTTACACTTAAATCACATAAAACTTTTCCATAAAATCTATCTCCTATTGCACATGAAATTGTAAAGCTACCAGGATCTTTAAGCTTTTCAGAAAGCTCTTCTGAATTATCGCACTGCACTCCTCACTAAGTGCAACGGTCTCATTATCTTCAAACTTCCTTTTTCTGTTGAGAATATCCTTCATAAACTTTACATAGCTTGATATTTGTTCTAAGGATTCAACAAATGGAATATTAATTTTAAGCTCTTAAATATTTCCTGAAATTTTGAAAATATTTCCAGAAATTGTAAGCAGTTGTTTTGGCTTTTTTATCTCTGTGATCAACACCAAAATGTGCAGTGTGCTTGCATGGCACACAACACATTTTGGGGGTCCATTTGTTGATCTCACTTGTTGCTGAGGTCTAGTCTTTTCTTCTTAGAAGCCTAGGATCTAGTCATAGGACTTTCCTGTTGACTATTGCTAGAGGACTAGTACGTGAACCCTTACAATTAGAAAATCTAAATGCCTCTTTGCTCTCTTGAATTTCTATATGGTGATTCTAACCTCTAACACTTAGTAGGTGGAGCCAATATTAAGGAGCTTAAGAAGAGTCCCCATAAGACTGTTTAGCCTTAAGGTTAGCCCTGGGTGGTGTGGTTATGGTCAGCCTTGCAGACACACACACATGAACCCCTCAATCACACCCTAAACCCTTAACAAAACATACTTAAATTGTTCCCCTACTATTTTGGAAACTCATGTGAATGCCCTATGTAAGGGCTTGGCTAAGACCAACACATAGAGGATCCAAAATGGGAGCTCCTTTGGTCTTATAAAACCATAAGGGTAATTTTATGATTAACATCTTAAATTGACCCCATTATATCCAAATACCAAATTTTTGTCTTTTTTCCCCCAAACTTTTTCAATAATGCCAAATTACCCTTAAAGTTCTCAAAATTACCCAAAACACCCGAAAATTTAAAAAATTCCCAAAACACCGCTAACTTCACCAAAGTTACCAAAATGCTCCTCATGGCCCAAAAATTCCCAAAATCTCCAATATCATTAAAAAAAACTTCCATAACTAATCTTAACCACTCATTGGACCTAATTTGACTAAATTTACCAAATTTGACCAAAATCACAAATTTACCCCAAAATGACAAAAGTCTCTAAATCACCCCCAATTTTCATCGAATTGATTTTAAATCTCCTCATTTTCAAATCTAAACTCAATTTTGTCATGTCTAAGCCAATTTTTATCCAAATTCAAGCCCAATTGAATTTAATTTCAGACCCAATTTCCAAGCTTGAAGTCCATATTATCATTTTCAATCAATGCCCCAAGAGACACATAAAGCACCGCTTTAAAAATCATCCAAATCTGATGTATATTCTAGAAGATATGTTGAAAACCATATTTGGCGCATAAGCACCAACTTTTGGGTCTCTGTCTGGTGATGCCTAAGTTCCATGTTTGGGCGCTTAAGTGCCAGACACATGCACTTACATGCTTATTTTCAGGCCCCAAGGCTCTGGTGTGCCCCGGCCCGGTTTGCTCCAGTTTGCTCCGTTTTGGTCCATTTTTGTTCCTTTTTCTCCAATCAATCCAAATTCTTCAATTTGAAGTACCTAAAAACAAAAGAAAAAGAAAACATACCTTTAAAGTGAATTATCACTATGAAATATAGTATGAAAAATAATACATTTTTAGGCACATCAAAATCCCATAAACTTAAACATTACTTGTCCTCAAGTGATACTGCATTTTTAAAATAACTTAAGTATATTAGAGTTAATAGGTCATCCTTTAGAATTTCTAAAATTTTGTTCTAAAAATTTTATAGTTCAAATTAGAAGAACTTCTAGTTAATCAGACTAGCCTAAGGTCTAAAACATTTATCATCAAACTTAGGAATTTGTTTTCTTATCTAATTTAGAAATATATGTAGATTTTTCGAACTTCGGATCCTATGAAATTTACTTTCTAGACTCAAGATCTCTCTTAAAAATAATTTTTACTAATATATGTATAAAAAACAAGCTTAGGATTGTTCTAAGTTCTTTACTCCAGAAAGACTCAAGTGGAACCAATTTTTTATTATGACCTCTCCTCAAATTTCTCCTCACAATTTTTTTTTTGCATTTTATTTTTCTTTTTCAGGATTGTTGACCTGACTTTTGTTTGAGGCCTAGGTTCCTATTTAGTAGCCTTGGGTCTAGCCATAGGAATCTTTTGTTGACTATTCCTAGAAGACTAGAAGAGGAGCCCTCACAATTAGAATTTCTAGACTCTTCTTGCTCAACTTGAAGTTCCATATATTGGTCCTGACCTCTAACACTTAGTTGATGGAGTCAATATGGGGGAGCTCAAGGGGGCATCTCTATAGGACTACTTGGCCTTAGGGTTGACCCTGGGTGCTGTTCTAGAGCTAGTTCACTCACTTACACTCACTTGCATACCACGTCCCACTCACAACCCTAAACTCAAACTTGTTGGCTTTGATCCCTTCATATTTTGGGAGACTTATCTAGACAGTCCCCTAGATCCACTAGCCCTAGGCTAGGGTCTAGCTAAGATAAGTACATGGAGGACCTAAAGTAGAGGATTCCATTGGTCCATAACTCAAATTGCGTGGTTGGTAATCAATTTTTTTCCTAAGAACCCAACTTAGCCGTTTGCCCCAAACTTACCCGATTTACCAAAATAAGCTAAATCTTAAATTTGACCAAAATTACCCAATTTTGTTGAAAAATCATCTTAAACCATTTGAAATTACCCAAATTGCCCAAAGCCTCCAAGAATTTTTAAAATTACCAAAATACCCCTAAATTTGCCAAAATTACAAAAATAACCTTAGTGTCCCAAACTTTCCCAAAACCCTTAAATTAATTTCAAATGTCTCTAAAACCAATTTGGATCCTTCAATTAAATAAAGTTTTCCCAATTTGACCCCTTTTGACCAAAAGCCCCAAATTGCCTTTAAAGGCCTAATTTCTCCAAATTCACCCCAAATGTCCCTAAATTTCATCGCAATTTTCCCCAATTTTAATTCTAAACTCAAATTAATCATGTATATGATCATTCAAAACCAAATTCAAGCTTAATGACCCACACTTTGAGCTCAATTTTCATCCAAACCAAAACCCCTAATTTTGATCATATGATCCAATCTCACCCAATTGAACCCCATAGCCCACTCAATTGCCTCAATTTGGACCCAAAAGCTTCATAAAATTTGTAATAATCAAATTGAGCCCTCAATTGACCATGTCCAAGCCTAAATTCCACTCAATTTTAACCAAATTCAAAATCCCCCAATTTGCCTCAATTTAGCCATATGCCCAAATTCCACCAAATTTAGCACCCTAACCCTAAAATTGGCACTTAATTGATGTTGAAAACTCTTTATGAAATTCCACTAGAGCCATCAATTTGGAATTAACCCAACCATAGCCTAACCTAAACCCAAATCCAACCCAAGACCCCCAAAAAGACTAAAAGACCAAATTCCTCCAAATAGAACTTCCAAATTAACTCAAAACTACTCCAATTCTTCTCTAAATTCTCTTTGACAATCATCTACATCAAATTTATCAATCAATTCAGCTCAATAGAATGGATAGCCCAATCCAAACCCAACTTCAAGCCAACTTGAACCACATGGACCATTTCACCAAATTTAACTTAACCAAGCCAAATTGGCCAACCAACAACCACCACAGCTGCTAGGGCACCCTTTGGACCAAGTCAAACCCGCTTGAACCATCCAAGGAATGATATGGACCAATTTTTCCCTAAATTAAAGGATTTCATCCCATTTTTGGGTCTAAACCAAATATCTTCGACATCATGCCAAACTATTAGAAGTTAACCATAGTTAAACTTCTCACTGGCTCACCTAAACACTTGAACTCCTCCCCTATTATAGCCAACCACCCTAGTCACAGGAAAACCCCAAAATTGAGAGCCCCCATGCCTCCAACAAAACCCAATTGCATCCATCCAAGCTTGCCAATCCCAATTGGCTTTGGCATTTTCTGCTCTCCACCTAACATTTAATTGTACCCAAATTGAAGCCTTGAGCTCCTCCCCAAGCCCCTCTATTTAAGCCACCTCCTCCATGGCAAAAAAAATAACCAATTTCCTTGGGGAGACTCTATCTAATTGATTCTAGACACTCTCTAAGAACTACTAAGCTCAAGCCCACAACTTTCCCCGTCTGGATTATCTTGTGAGAGCTCAATTTTTAGTTCAAAATTTAAGAAAAACCTGGACACTTTCTGTCACAGCTACACACTCCACTAAACCTCAATTAATTGTGCACACACCATCCCCTGAGTGAGAGAAGTTGATTCCCCATAAAAGCCCCATCACAAAGAGCCTCTAACATAGCTCTAGACCAACACATGTAATCCACTTTACTCAAAATCATACTTAGAAAATTCACCAAGGCCTCGAACTTCATCTCAAGGTTTGTTGGACCCAATCAAAATTGCCAAAATCGTCTGATTGAGGCCTACCCTCTCAAATAAAGGTATAAAACTTCAACCCTAAACCGAGCTTCATTTGATTCTCCATACATATTTGTTGTTCTTTATGTCGTATAGGTCACATAAATATACTCATCTTGAGTAGATGAAGGTATAGGAACAAACTCCATGCAATTTGGTTAAGTATAGATGGACATCTTAAGGTTTTAGAGTGAATGGTTCTCGGGTTGGCTCCTTTGGGGACGATGAACAGATGTCGTCCGATCGCATGTGTATCGGATGGACGGTTGAGATCGTGTTAGACAAACTCTTGGAATTAAAATGTGGGCCACATGATAGCTAAGGTGGTTGATGGCATCAAATAGTAGAGCGTCGAGTGGAAGCCCGGAGCGAACGAAGATGAGTTGGCGCCACGTGCTTAAGTAGAAAAATATGGATTACTTGGATATATTTAATTACTTGAACTTCAAAAATCTATATCTTTCTCTAAAAAATCATAAAAATAAAATAAAATAACTCTCTTGCTCAGTGAACAGAGGAAAATAATGCGAATAAAAAATAAAAATTATTTGATGACTATTTGATTTTTAATGAATTAAATATTCTATGGAGTATTTTAATTCAATATGACCAAACATTACTCACCATGACTTAAAATTTTGTGGGTTTGTTCCTCATGATAGAGCCCATGTGCTCTGATTTTCCCAAGGTCAAAGGATATCTATAAGTTACTAACTTTGATTTTCAAGTTAAGATGACTATTTTGACTAATTTTAATTATATAAATTAATATAGCACTTAAAAAATTATGGGAATTATTTTAGTATGTTTCCTATGGTTAGAGAAGCTTAAGAAAAAAGATATGATGATTTGAATTATTTTGTACATTTTTATAGTTAATTAAATGAATATATCTTTCTTTAATTTATTTAAATTAATTTTTAATAAAAAATTAATAAAATCAATTCCACTCTATGTAGAAAAATCATGTGCACCCACTCTAAAAATTTAAAAATGATTTGACTAAGTTTGAGCACTAAAGTTGATTTTCTAAGAATCCTTATATTTTTTTTTTTTAAAATTAAATTAAATACACTTGGGAAAATTATGAAAAGTGGTTTTCTGAATACCTTGTGATTAGAGGCACTTAGGAAAAAATAAAAGTAAATTTTGACAAAATACTTGATTTTGAGCTTTATTTTGGATTTTAAAAAAATTAAAATAATTAAAATTCCAAAAATGCCAAAATATTTAAAAATATGCCTAATTGTTCCCTGATCACTTAGAATTCATTGAGATATTTTTACTATTTTTTCTAAGTTAAAAATAAATTATTAAAAGCTTAAAATAAATTTTTCTTATTTTCTCATTAAAATAATTATAATAAATAAATTGAAAATTATTAAAATAAAAAATTTGTTTCTCTAAATTCCTTAGGCTCATAGAGGTTTAATAAAAATATAAAAAATAATTTTTGTAAATAAAACATTTTTTCTATTCAAATTAAATCATAAAAATAAATAATTATTACAAAATTTAATTAAAGATTTAATTCAAAAAATCTTGGAATTTTGTTTAAGTGTTTCTCTAACCTAAGGGGACCTCTAGCTTTTTTCTCATGAATAAAAGCCTTTTTTTAATAGTTAAGTGAAATCAACTTTGAAAATACTACTTTCTAAATTTAAATACATATTTGAATTAAATTAAATTTTGAAAACTCACATTTCCTTCTATGATGTTTTAATTAACCCATGGATAGGACACCCTAAAAATTATCAAAATCATTTGAATTTTGATTAATGAGTTATGAAGTGAAGAGGCCCAAGGGCAGAAGTGTAGTTTTAGACTTTGGTGCCTTAATCAAGATTTAAGATTAATTAAAGGGAAGAGGGGTAATTTTGATCCTAATAAACATTTTTTGGATGATTGAAATATGATGGGTAAGAGGAAGGAACTCACTTGTCAACTTTTCCATAATGAGAATAAAATTATAATTTCCTTAATTAACTTGGCTTGGAAGTCAATCAAAATTAAATTATTCTCGATTGATGGGTTCGAGTTAGGAAGATAATATTTCATTAATTTTAAGCCCATAATTGATGACAATGTGATCCTTCAATAAGAATGCATGTCATTTAAGTCAAAATTCTATTAATTACCACTTTATTTATTGTGATTATTGAGGGCTTGGTGGTGAACTAAGCTTGACATTTAAACTCATTTGGTTGGATTGAGAAGATAACATGACTGATGAGCAACACCTCTTTACACTACAAGCCCAATTTTAACATTGGGAATCAAAACCATTACTTACCTAAATTTACCTTTGGTCCACCCACCCCATAACTATTAAATGAAATATCAGTGATTAATGGAGTGTCTTGGCCCTAGGATAGATCATAACGTAAAGTTTTCCTTGAGAAATGGGATAACCTTAGCTTAACCTTGGATGATTAAGAAAGCAATATAATAAGTTCAAAATATTTCAAGAAATCTTCAAAGTGGTTCAAGGTCATGCCTCGAGCACTTTGAAATCTCCTGCATATTTTGAAGGGCAAATTGAACTTGCTATATTTTGTTCTAAAATTATCCACTAAGATCTTCTGTGACTCAATAAAGTCATGATTTAGGGTTTGGTAGTTAAACCTTCATCTACTCCTACAGATTAAATTTTTTGCAACATTGTATACTTATTGTCAAAGCTAACCTTTCATGTGGATGAGCAAGAATAATCAACAAGTATGCTTTTAAATTATTTCATTTACTTTTTTCGTACCTCTTGTTTTACGCTTATATGCTTAAAATCACCCAACATGTCAAAACCAAAGCTAAAAATTAAAAAAGATAAAATTCACTGCCACAATAATCAAAATATAAGACACTCAATTTTTAATCACAAACAAAATAAAACAAAAATTGCAAGTAAATTAAAACATCTCTATCAGATAATCAATAATCCCTCAGAGGAGGTAACCTACGGTTGATAATGAGATTTCTCACAGTCTAGATGAAAGTATGGAACTCATTAAGTTGAGTTTAGTAAATTTATTTAAGCTAAGTGAATCCTAAAGAAAATAGTGGTTTCAGAATGAGGGAACCGTAGGATCCTAACCGGTGTCACTCTAATCAACTTTAATATTCCCCATAAATTTTAAATAATTATGACCTTAGGAAACACTTGATTTGACATCATGAATTGACACATTAGAAAACTTCAACTCGCCACGAGAGGACCTTGAAGCTAGCATTGCAGGTAACATGGCCATCTTCAATAGTAAAACATCTCTACACCAGCTAAACCATTCCTTATAATTAAATAACTGAGCCATAGGATTTTGAGGTTGTTGGCCTAGTGCGACATAAATCCTCAACTTGTTTGTAGGCCTTTGTATGACTCTGCTATATAATACAAGCTCTAATCTGCTTTAGGATTCTGAGGTTGTCGTTCATCATGGCCTAAATCCTAACATCTTCTAATTTATTTGTGTGATCATTTCACATGGATGTAAGCCCTAATTTAATAAAATTTGTAGGATGAAAAATTCAAACATTTCTCCTCTAACTTGAAGCCAAACCCTATGATAGCTTGGGAAGTCACTTAGTTTCTCCTCAGGATCTATGACATCCCCTAGCTCTTCTTCTTTTAGATTCTAATATTAAATGTCCCAAATTTGAGTCATTCCCCTTTCACACATATTTGTCTAATTTTGTTGAAAAATACTATTCCTTTGGCCTCTTTGAAGACAATTTGCTAAGATTTTTATCGAGAGTTTTCTTAGGCGACTTCGATTATCAAAGATGTAATTAACTATAAGGGCTTGCCTTTATTGATAACATAACTGAATTTGCTCAATCTAACCCCTATCTTGATTCCAAAACTGATTCTCAAATCATATTTAAGTCTAATGAACTCGTTAACAAGGATGAGGATATCAATGACACTAATTACAATACCACCGGGAGTGAGGAGCCAATCCTCGAGGGTCATGGTACACCACTCGCTATTAACTTGGATCTCTTCAATAAAGAAGACGAGACACTAGAAATTTTGGCTACAACATCTCAGGAAGAAGAAATCACAGAGATAAAAGTGGGAAAATGTTACCCTTGAGGTCAGCTCTAATGGATAAAGGAAAATAAATAGTAATTCAAGAAGAGCTACCTCCACCTCCGCTAGTGGAAGAACCACATAATCAAGTAATTATCAGAGGATTACATAAAGTTGATTACAATGTGTTGTATCATCTAAGGAGGTTGCCGGCTGAACTAAGCATCTACGATGCTCTGATATTGTCAAAGGAGATGAGAGAGTCTTTGGTTATAGCCTTGTTAAACCCAGAGATTTGCTTATCTCAATTGACCAGCACATCCTTGGATGAAGTTTTCTCATTAAAAGAACAACTTGGGATAAGTTTTACAGATGAAGACTTATTTCATAGTAGTGCTGACCATAACTGATTGCTCTATATCTCTGTTAACATCAGTAGATTCGTGTTGTCAAGAGTTTTAGTGGATTTGGGAGCATCACTTAACTTAATGATTTTACGAATATTAACATATTTGGATATTGAAGCTTAAAAGCTTACAATCGATAAAATGATGTTAAAAGGATTCAACCAGAAAGGAGAAAGAGCCCTTGGATTGATTACATTACTTATGAAAGTTGGAGAATTAGTAACAACTGCTAAATTCCATATCATCGACATTGAGACATCTTTCAATACTCTACTTGGTTAACCGTGGATTCATGAGCACAATACGGTTCAGCCTTCCCTACATCAGTGCATCGAATATTACAAGGAAGGACAAGAACATTGCATTAAAGGAGATTTACCTCCATTTTCATTTCATGAAGTTGGAATTCTTGAAGATCCGACCAACTACGCACCTCAGAAGAAAACTTTCTTCTCTCATGAGATGGTGACAAATAAAAGTGAGGACTAAAAAGGATCATAAGGGCAAACCCATTCAGCTCCGCTTCAGTAATCTTCCACCACTCCTTTGCAACAATTTGGTGGGGGTACTTTTAGTTCGTGCATCTAAGGTTGAGGCCGGAGATGTGGACGGGGAAGAAACAATACAATTTCTGGATGGATTAAGCCAACTATCAACATTGATGATGAAGAAAGTTCCGAGGAGAAAATAATGATGATAAAATAGAATAAACCACAGTATGAGATATCCTTGGAAGATGTGGACAAATGTGAATATGAGTTGATGTATGATCGAATCAACCACTATGTGAACACCATGTACTTTGATTCTCCCTCAAAAGGTCAAGAGTTTAGAGGTCAAGGAAGTTTGTAGCGGTGATTCAAAGTTGATCAATTTTTATCGTGCTTCTACTTCTGCTAATCTTAAAAATCATGTAAATTTGGATGAGGATTCAAATGACTTAATAGAATTACCTTTTGGTTTTTTTTCTCCTTATGTATAAAATTTAATTCAACAGGGATATTTTCCAAAACAAATGCTAATAGATAAACTACAACTTATTGAAAATTTAGGGAATTTTAAAAGTCAAACTCCTAACTCGAAAGTGGGTATCAAATTTGGTACTAAAAGTAGGGGCTCTATAAGTAGAAGGAAATCCCTGGCTTATCTTTCATATCTCTAATCAACATGAGATTCATAAGTCTTGATGTTGGCAGACCCAATCGGTCTCTGAGGCTTAGTCCTCTCCTCATTAGGTCTGAAATCAACTCCTGCTTGCTCACAAAGTGTGTAACTGAGAGCAGGGTGTGTCAATTCACCAGTGGTCTCTCCCAGAGCAATAGATCGAGTGTTCATATAAATGATAGAGCCTACATTTATATCCATCACTTGCTGAATACAAAAGTTCAAGATGGCTCTATCTATGGTCACTTCACTATGATGGTTTGTTGGAATCATCCTCCCAAAAATAAAATAATGTCAAGCCTTAGACACTACATTTAACATAGAAAGGGGAAAGTTAACTTTAACTCCATTCTTTTTTTACGAAGACCCTTTCTCACTAGTCATAAAAGAAATAACTTCATCTAAGGCTTGATCTGTAGAAAAAAATTGATAAAGCCCATTGATGTTTCTTGGAGTAAAATCCACCCTTTTTCCTCGAACAAAAACAAAATCATTAGAAGCCTCAGGAAAGTTGGCATAAGAATCCATCACAATCCCCACATCACGTCGGAAGTAAAATAGCAGATGTTTTCCCAGTGCCGATCGATAATCAATCGTTCAACTTCTCCTCCTTGATTTTTAAAACCTGGCTCCTAAATCACTTTTTTATTTTCTTGAATATTATGAAATCGAGCACTGGCTCTAAAGCTAATAAACCTTTGCTCGTCATATTCTACTTTTCTTTCGCTTGATCTTGGTGCCATAAGAAATCTAGAAAAGAATTGAAAAAATCCGAATAAATCCCAAAATTAAAAAGTAAATCACTTTAAACTTAAATCTACTAAGTAAGAGTTCTTCACCAAAGCATTTTCTCAAAATCTCTCAAAAAAAAATTCAAATTTTTGGATCTAGTCAATGTGAGAAAAATCTTTGATGAAAATAAAAAAATTTTACTTTAAAGTGTACCTCTTACTTAGAGAAGATGAAATCTAAAGTTTCCTTGCCTCTAAATTGCCTCAAATCTGCCCAAAATCAAGCCCTGGGTGCAAAACCAGAGGTTAAAGGCAACTTAAAGGGTAAAAATGGAGGTTTGCGGTGAAAATTGTAAATTAAAGGGTTAATTCGTCCCCTTAGGGTCGAAGGCGCTGTCGGCAATAATGTCAACGCCCTCGGCACTGAAGGACCAAAATTCACTATTTTGATTTTCAAATTTTCAATTTCCAGTCAATTTTCTCCAAAGTTTTTAGTATTTTTAAACACAAATTTTTATCTAAATTCATTAATACACATTTCATGAACAATCATTTTCACGAAAAACAACAAACTGTCTTTTATTAATGAAAATACACATTTTACAAACACATTTCACAAATCACAAATTCACACCTATAAAGCAAACTAATTATAAATTAACGTTGAAATCAAGCCGCAACACTAAACACTGACACAAAACTATACAAATAATCAAATTTCAAAATTCTAAAGCAAAAGCAAATAAATTAAACTCCCTTATATGCTTTGCAAGTTCTTCATATCAAAAAAAGCACACAAAAGATTCTTGAACGGTCTTTTAACAATTTTTTGTGGGCGGGATCTCACTCGGGTAAGAAGTGGTGCTCTTGGAAGGTAATTTGCAAACCTACTTTGGCGGGAGGTTTGGGTTTCAAGCAGCTTCATCATATTGCTGAAATTAATTTATTTAAACATTGGCTTAATTTCCAGAGTGGTCAATCTTTATGGGCTAGATATTTACATGATAGGTACTGTAAACATTTTCATCCTTCTTCGGTGGTTTGGAGGAATTGGGATTCCAGGTTTTGGAAAAGGCTTCTTCAGGTTAGGGAGTGGGCCAAGGATTTTATTTTTTGGGATATTGGTTGTGGTAATGTTTCCTTCTGGCATGACTCTTGGACTCAAATTAATTTTTCTCCCGGAGTCGATATGCAAAATGATCTCCTCGTTTCTGACACTTGGCTTCATAATTTCTGGAATTTACCTCTTCTTACTCAGTTAGTGGGGGCTGATAATGCTAATTATATTTCTACTATTAATTTTGATTCCCATATGCCTGATAGTCCTATGTTAAAGATACATTCCGGTAGCTCTGTTACAAAAGCGATCTATCATTCCAAACACCGTTTTCAGCCAACTACATGGGGGGATGGTCTGTGGAACCATGCACTAACACCTTCTATGTTATTTTTGGCCTGGAGAATTTTTCATCGTTTACTGCCTTAAGACGACATTCTTAAGCTCAAGGGTTTAAGGTTAGCTTCTTGCTGCTCTCTATGCAACAATGATGAGGAAACTTTGGA
>NEWO01000640.1:345877-355978 GCA_003013225.1 Phalaenopsis aphrodite
ATATATATATATATATATATATATATATTTCTTAATTTATCAAAACTATTTAATTTAATTAAATTTAATTGTTACCTTCCCCGGCAACGACACGAAAAACTTGATCCCAATTTTTATATGTAAGGATTTATAAAGTTGACACCACTATAGTGAAAAAACTTGATCCTTATATGAAAAGTGAGTTTTGTAAAATATATATAATTATTGGCAATTAATAATGGGATTCAACGCAAGTATACATATTATTAACAAGTAATAATAGACTTTCTATTTAAGACCCAAATATCGATCCCACGGAAAAGGTGTAAGTTAGCAATGATAAATTTTAACAGGAAATTTACAAAAAATTAAATGAAATCACAGTCACTAATATTGAATGTTGAGATATTAACAAAACTAAAATACTTAATTATTAGCAAAACAGAAATGTAAATTTTGAATAATAACTACTAATCTACTAACTATGTTTATGTAATAAAAATTTCTTATGTGAGAAAGCATCCTTCCCACTACAACAAAATTCTGGTGAAATGAGATGAGATAAATGTTTATAATATGTATTGTGCCAAATAAAAGTAATTTTAATTTTCTACTCTGATACAATAGATGGAAAATCATTGGTTTATCATTGGTTTAGTCCCTAAATTCGTGGCTAGGCTAGGAGGATATCGACTCCCACTCCAGAGCTCCCACATCCCTTCACCTGAAGGCTAACTCTTGCTTTAGTTTTTAAATACTAAGACCAAGTTGGGGTTTTAGTCTCTCACCGTAAAGATTCTCCAATTCTATACCCAACAAAGAATTTTTCTCTACTTATTTGCACTTAATTTCTTGAACAAATTTCTCCCTCATGAAATTAAATGTGACCCTCACTCTATTGTAGAACTCATTCTCCATTTTCCAGATCATATGTTTCACAACATATTTTAACAAATCAATTGGTCAAATTGAAAAGTAAATTAAATTTGGAGTTGAAAAATCATCACAATTTATTTTTTATTTTAATTATGGCACATTCATTTTATCTCTTCATTTCACCATATCTCAGAATAGGGGAAAAGATAGAGGGAACTACTCAGACTTCATGTGAAAGATATGACAAAGAAAAAATTTCATTTATAAAAGAAAGTTCATGCAACACTAAATAAACAAACAAACTTATCTGGAATTCTTTCTCAAAGCAAATCCTTTGTAGCCTTTCTTTAGAAATATAGGAAGAAGAATTCTCTCACTTTTCTCCTTCTCCAACACTCTTACAGAAAGTTTCACAGTAAATCTTACCACAAAAACACTAAACTATGAAAGCAAAATCATTAATTGACTTCAATATAGCGGTGGAATGAAGATGGATAAAGAGAATGTGGCGTGGTGGAACGTTGTGGAGCAATGAATGAACATATAGGAACCCCTTTTCTGATGAAATTCGGCCCCAAATAAAGCCCAAGGTCAGTTCTCTAAGAAATTCCTCCAAAAACTCTTCAAAATTCATCCAAAAACATCAAAACTTCTAGAAATGGGTCTGAACCACCTTTGGCACCACCAGCGCTTGTCTGCCACCGTCGGTGCTGAGTAAAATTTCTCCAGTTTTCAGTTGTTCTACACCGTCGGCGCTGCCAAAGCTGATTATTTCCTTAAAACTTTCATTTTGACTCCAAATTTCATCCTTTTTGCTTTAATCCCTAAAAATCAACAACCTATAAAAAACATCAAAATACATTCCATTAAAGTGTAATATCACCAAAAATAAGTATAAAATATGGATCTAAAAATGCATATATTTTCAGTGTATCAGATTCCCCAATGAGAGCTTAATTTTGAGTTCAAAATTTAGAGAAAACTAGGACACTTTTTGTCCTATCTCCAAACTCCCCCAAACTTCAGTTAATTGTGCACACACCATCCCCTGAGTTAGAGAAGCTGATTCCCCATAAAAGCCCCATCACAAAGAACCTCTAACATAACTCTAGACCAACACATGAAATCCACTTTGATCTAAATCATACCTAGACATTCACCAGGGCCTAAGACTTCATCTCGAGGTTTGTTGGACCAAATCAAAGCTGCCACAACCATCTGACTGAGGTCTCCCCTCTTAGATAAAGGTATAAAACTTCAACCTTAAACCAAGCTTCATTTGATTCTCCATACGTATTTACTTTACTTCATACCATATTAGCCGTATAGATATACTTGTCTTAAGTATATGAAAGTATAGGAGCAAAAACCATTAAATTTGGTTGAGTCTAGATGAAGATCATAAGGTTTTAGTATGAATGGTTCTCGGGTTGGCTCGTTTAGGGACTATTAACGGATGTCGTCCGATCGCGCATGTATCAGATGGACGGTTGTGATTGCGTTATACGAACTCTTGGAACAAAAAGGCAGGCCGTGTGACAGCTGAGGTGGCTGGCAGCATCGAATAGTGGAGCGCAATGTGGAAGCTTGAAGCGGATGATGATGAGTTGGCACCGCATGTTTAAGTAGAAAAGTATGGATTTTTTTGGATTTATTTAAATGTCTGAACTTCAAAAATCCATATCTTTCTCTAAGAAAATCATAAAATTAAAATAAAAATACTTTCTTGCTCAGTGAATATAGAAAGATACTATGATTAAAAATTAGTTGATGACTCTCTGATTTTGAATGAATTAAAAACTCACTGAAGTATTTTAATTCATTATGATCAAACATTGCTCATCATGACTTGAAATTTTGAGATTTTGTTCCTCATGACTGAGGCTCTGCCCTCTGACTTTTCTAAGTTTAGAAGATATTTATATGCTTCTAACCTTAAGTTTCAAGCTAAGATGACTATTTTGACCTATTTTAATTATATAAATTAAAATACCTCTTATAAAATTATGGGAATAATTTTAGTACCTTCCTTATGGTCAGAGAAACTTATGAAAAAATGATATGATGATTTGAATTATTTTGTACATTTTTATAGTTAATTGAAAGTATATATCTTGCTTTAAACTATGTAAATTAAATATTAATAAAAAATTTACAAAATTAATTCCACACTGTGTATAACATGTTTACCCACTGTAAAAATTTAAAAATTATTTTACTAAGTTTGGGCACTAAGGTTAATTTTCTAAGAAACCTTGTTTTTTGTACAAAAATAATTATATTAAATAAAATACCGTTGGGAAAATTAAGAAAAAGTGGTTTTCTGAGCTTCTTGTGATCAGAGGCACGTAGGAAAAATAAAAGTAAATTTTCAGAAAACACTTGATTTTTTACTTATTTTAAATTTAAAAAAAATTAAAAAAATTTAAAAATACCAAAATATTTTAAAATTTGCCTAATTGTGTCTTGATCACTTAGAATTCATTGGGATATTTTCCCTAATTTTTTGAAGTTAAAAATAAATTTTTAAAAGATTAAAATGAATTTTTCTTATTTTCCCATTAAAATAATGATAATAAAAAAATAAATAATTATAAAAATGTAAAATTTGTTACTCTGAATTTCTTGGGCTCAGAGAGCTTTAATAAAAATATCAAAAATAATTTTTGGAAATAAAACATCCTTTCCATTCAAATTAAATCATAAAAATCAATTATAAATACAAAATTTAATTAAAGAGTTAATTCAAAAAATCATGAAATTTTGTCTAGGCGTTTCTCTGACCTAAGCGGACCTCTAGTGATTTTCTCATGAATAAAAACCTTTTTTTTGAATAGTTAAGTACAATCAGCTTTGAAAATACTACTTTCTAAATTTAAATAATTATTTAAATTAAATTAAATTTTGAAAACCCACATTTCCTCATATGATGTTTTAATTAACCCATGGATACGACACTCTAAAAATTCTCAAAATCATTTGAATTTTGATTATTGAGTTATGAAGTGAAGAGCCCCAAGGACAGAAAAGTAGCTATAAACTTTGCTGCCTTAATCAAGATTTTAGATTAATTAAAGGGAAGAGGGGAAATTTTGAGCATAATGAACATTTTTTGGATGATTGAAATATGATGGGTAAGAGGTATGAACTCACTTGCCACTTTTTCTATAATGAGCATAAAATTGTAATTTCCTTAAATATCTTAGCTTGTAAGTCAATCAAAATTGAATGATTCTCAAGTGATGGTTCCTAGTTAGAAAATTAATATTTTATTAATTATAAGCCCATAAATAATGACAATGTGATATTTCAATAAGAATGCTTGTCATTTGAATCAAAATTCTGTTAATTACCACTTTACCTATTGTGATTGTTCAGAGCTGTGTAGCAACCTAGACTTGCCATTTAAACTCATTTGGTCAGATTTAGAAGATAACATGACTAATGAGTAACACCTCTTTACACAACAAGCCAAATTTTAACTTTGGGAATCAAAACCTTTACATACCTAAATTTGCCTTAAGGGCATCTAGCTCATCACTCTTAAATAAAATATCAGTTGATTAATGGAGTGTCTTGGCTCTTGGATAAATAGAATGTCAAGTTTTCCTTGAGTAGTGGGATAACCTTAGCTTAACCTTGGATGATTAATAAAACTAAATGATAAGTTTAAAATAAACTCAAAATATTTCAAGAAATCTTCAAAGTGGTTTAAGGTCATGCCCCAAGCACTTTGAAATCTCTTGGATATTTTGAAGGACAAATTGAACTTGTCATATTTTGTTCTAAAATTATCCACTAAGAGCTTCCAAGACTCAATAAAGTCATAACTTGGGGCTTGACAGTTATACCTTCTTCTACTCTTGCAATCTAAATTCCTTGCAAAATTTTATACATGTTGTCAAAGCTAACCTTTCAGGTGGAGGAGCGAGAAGAACTGACAGGTAGACTTTTAAGTTATTGCATTTACTTTTCCGTACCTCTTGTTTCTCGCTTGCATGTTTAAATTCACCCTGCAGGTCAAAACCAAAATTAAAAATTAAACAAGATAAAATTCATCACCACAAAAGTCAAAATATAAGACAACTCAAAATTTAATCACAAACAAAATAAAACAAAATTTACAAGTAAATTAAAACAACTCTTTTGGTTAATTTGGAATCCCTCGGAGGAGGTAACTTACGATTGCTAGCAAGATTTTCCATGGTCTAGATGAAAGTATGGAACTCATTAAGTTGACTTTAGTAAATTAATTTGGACTAAGTGGATCTAAAAGAAAATAGTGGTGTCAGAATGAGGTAACCGTAGGATCTTAACCATTGTCGCTCTAATCAACTTTAATATTCCCTATAACATTTAAATAGCCATAACCTTTGGAAGCAGTTGATTTAACATTATGATTTGACACATTAGAAAACTTAAACTCGCCATGACGAGGAGCTTGGAGTTAGCATTGTGGGAAGCATGACCATCTTCAACAGCAAAACATGTCTACACCAGCTAAACCATTCCTTAGAATTAAACAACCGAACCAAAAGATTTCGAGGTTGTTTCCCTAGTGCAACATAATCCTTAACTTTCATTTAGTCATTTATATGCCTCTGCTATACAATATAATCCCTAACTCACTTTAAGATTCTGAGGTTATCGTTTGTCATGACCTAAATCCTCACATCTTCCAGGCTATTTGTGTGAACGTTTCACATGGTTGTAAGCCCTAATTTAATAGAATTGGCAGGATGAAACATTCAAATATTTCTCCTCTAAATTGAAGCCAAATAAAAGCATAGCTTGGGAAGTCACCGAGGTTCTCCTCAGAATCTGTGACATCCCCTAGTTCTTCTTCCTTTAGATTTTAAAATTAAATGTTTCAACTTTGAGTCATTCCCCCTTCACACCTCTTTGTCCGATTTCATTGAAAAGTCTTATTCCTTAGACCTCTGTGAAGACAATACCCCCTAATTTTTATCTAGAGTTTTCTTTGGCAACTTCGGTTGTCTAAGATATAATTAACTATAAAAACTTGCCTTATAGGAAATTTTTCCGAACCCAGCTTAATATAAACCCTATTTAATTTCTCATATTAAATTGGGGAACTTGTCAGCTTATAAAAAAAATTGGTTTCACAGACCAAACGGATGTCATATATTTCTTTGTTTATTTGAACGAGTGTCAACTTCAAGCATTCTATTTATCTTTTGGGATAGATATATAGTTTGAGATGTAGTGCTCTTTCATTTTAACTTTGAAAGATGTGGGAATGGTTTGATTTCATATTTTTCTAAAATTATATATATATATATATATATATTAAAATGCCATTCTGAAGTGGGCAACAAGATTCTGATTCCGGCAAACGACAACTTCCAATGGGCAACTCCTTAACTAAAATAGTGCCAACAAGGATCTTTTTGATCCATTCTTTTCATTTTCGCTCTTTTCTATATTTTATGTACTATATCTAGAAAATTCCTTAAATAATTTTGAATTCACTATCCTCCTCTAAAGTTAAAACTTATTACTTTCCCTCACTTGAAAATATGTTTTTTTTAAGTACTTTCTAAAAGAGCCTTAAATGTTTGAAAACAAAAAAATTCTAAGAATTGTTAATTTTTAAGAAATACAATTCTTCCTACTAAAGATGGTTATTTAATTTCCCAAGTTCTCCACTAATTATCCTTAACTCTAGGTTCACCCTTTGCACTAAAAATATCAACTAAGTTTTCCAACTCCATTTTTATACTTAAAATTTTAAAATCATTAAGGTGAATCCACGTAACAATAATCATTAGAAATAAAACACAAATTTATGTGTAGTTCCTTTAAAAATAAGTAAGGTTTAAATTTGAAAACATTTTTCTTTTCCCTCCAAGCTTAAGCTGAACAAGTGTAACAATGAAGTACAAAAATATACGACAGCGAAGTTAATCACTTTTACAATTTACTACTCATCCTACAAAAATATCAACAAATAACACATGGTAGAATATTGCAGTAGAAAGTAAATCTAGCCTAAACATGTTTGACATATCACTTTAAAGGAATTTTAAATAGTAGAACAAGTACAAACTGAAGATAAAACAGGAACACATTTTAAACATTATAAAAGAATTGTTGGTTGCTAACAATTTTAAAATATTGAGATAAGTTTTATCATCTCGAATGACTCATTCAACTTGACTCACAAATATAGACACAAAGACACCAATATATAGACTCACAAATTCATAAAAAAACAACAACTGAGGTTACTTCAATCTCTCTTCTACTCACATTTCCCCTCCTAACTTTGAATTTCTAATGGAAGAAACTAAACTAATAACATGTGTGTATTATAAAATTTATATGGTTATCACCCATGGACCATATTTCTCTCTTGTGTTGCCAATTTTAGGGTTACTCTAAGTCTAAGATATACACAAGCTATTAAATAAAAATAGTGCAATTCATTCAAATGTTGTGCACTAAGTAAGTTCATGACCTTACTTAGTGAAGAAAAATTCAGATAAAGGAAGTAATAGATTTGATATGAAGTGGTCCAAGTCCAAAATCTACATGCTTCAACGTAATGCTCAGCTCCGATTGAGTACAAAGTTAACAGACTCGCCAACTGCTACTACCAGAAATCATATAAAAATCTAGTCATGATGAAGGAATTACCTCACAACATTAAACCAAACCACTCTTAAACATCAAACACGGATCAAAGTCCAAAATCTCACTATTATCTAATGCAACATAACAAAAATCACACTAAACATGTAACAAAGTTAACCATGGGCCCATGAAGCGCTTGGTCTAACATCAACGACTCGATGTATCTAATGTTTACTCTGGTTGCCCCAACATTAGATTCTCATTAATTTTGTCATTATACCACAGAATATGTCATTCAGTGATTTTGAATAACTCTTTCTTAGGTAATCTTTTACTAATGTTATCATTCAATTCAAGTTTTTCTTGTGAATGAGTCAAATTTGAAGATATAAAGACTGGTGGTGTAGATGAATTACCAAAATATGTTGCTTTTAAAATTGTATGGGGCACATTCATCTTAAGTTCATGATTTTTTTCAACAGATGAATTCCCTAAATATTTAGGCTTTACTATTTTTTGTAACGTTCATCATTTCACACCTCTCTTGAACATACATACAGTCTTTATTAAAAAAAGTTTTCAACTCATCATGAAAGTTCATTTCGATCTCATCTGTTAACTTTCACTCAAAACTTTCTTGGAAATGGTCTTTACTTAGATAATAAATTTCATCCAACCAAAAACAATCTTCATCTTTTCTCTCAGCTAGATATTTCATAGTCTTTAACACATCAAAAGTGACTTCTTGGTCATTAATATTCATAGCCAACTCTCTTTTTTGCACATCTATCATAGCTTGTCCAGTAACAAGAAAAGTTCTTTCCAAAATAATTGGATTTTTTTTATATTCTTCTATATCTTATAGAATAAATTCCATAGGAAAGATAAATTTATCTGCTTTAACAAGAACGTCTTCTATAACCTCTTTTGGATAAATGATAGATCAAACAGCTATCTAAAGTGATTATTAAGCCTAACCTTCTATCGGCTAAACCTGACCTTCTAAATATAGATAGTTGTAACACATTAATGCTTGCTCCTAAATCACATAAATCATTTCCACATAATCTTCCTCTAATTATAGAAGGAATAAACTAGCTACAAGGATCTTTAAGTTTCTGAGGAAGCTTTTTCTGAAGTATAGCACTGCACTCCTCACCTAGTGCAACTAACTCGTACAACTTGGCATCTATTTCAAAGCTTCAGCAAAAGGAATATTTATTGTTAACTTCTTAAGTACTTCCATGAACTTTGAAAATTATTTATCGAACTCATACTGTCTAAGTCTTTGAGGAAATGGAGGTGGTGGTCTTTCTAAATTTATTTTGGTTGAAGATATTAAGTTTTTCAAATCCTTATAAACATGTTCATATGGTCTTTTAGTTTTCTTTGTTTCTCTCACAACTTATTTCTCTTTTCTAACCACATCGTCTATCTCTCTTTCACTTCTTAATTGGACATCTTCTACTTATTCATTATTATTCTCTTTAGGGTTGATCTCAATGTTGTTAGTAAGTGTTCCTTGGGGTTTATTGCTAATTGAATTAGCAACTTGTTCCATTTGATTCTCTATGTTTCTAATTGAAGTATTTTGATCTTGTAACTGGTTTCCCATTTGTAATACCACTTTATCTATGGACATCATCTTATCCTCAATTTGTTGATCATTGTTAGAGTCCAGGTGATATGAAGGTCTATAGTAACTTCTTCAATTAATGCATATGCTTCATCAAATTGTTTTGACATTAATGGTCCACCAACTATAGTGTCAATTGTATACCAATGTGATCCTACTAACCCATTTTAACAAGTTTGAATGATTAACCAATCGGGCAAAGCATGATGTGGACACTTTCTTATGTGTTCCTTAAATCTTTCTCAGGCTTTGTATATTGATTCCCTTGTATACTGACAAAATGAGTTAATATCATTCCTAAGTTTATTAGTCCTTGTGGTGGAAAATACTTAGCTAGGAAATTATGATTTAACTCTTCCCAATTTTTAATAGAGCCAGGTGCTTATGAGTATAACCACATTTTAGCCTTATCCTTAGTGAGAAAAGAAAAAAGCATTAGTCTAACACCATCATCTGACATGTCATTATAATGAAATGTTGGACAAAGTTCTAGAAAACTTAATTAGTGTAAATAGAGATCCTCCAAAGGAGTTCCCTTAAACAAGTTTTTCTACACCAGTTTGATAATCGTTGGATTTAGTTCGAAGGAGTCGACTTCTACTGTAGGGGTTTGTATAATTAAGTGAATTTTATCTGTAGTAGGATTTACATAATTCCTAAATGATTTATGATGACTTTCCAAGTTATTTTTTTTGAATATTTTCCATTTTCATTTCTAGTTTTTCAAGTCCTTGATGTTTTTTTTTTTATTTTTTTCCTTTTTTTTAAACTCAGTATCATAAGACACAAGTCCTGCATATCCTTTATTTTGCTTACGTGACAGAACAAACAATACATTAAAAATTAAAAAAAATAAAACAAAAAATATATTCAACACAACAAAATATTTTAACCAATACCTTGTTTTTCACACAAACAATTTTTTCACAACACATTTTCATACAAAACATCAGAAAAAACTTTTCACGCAAAGACAGTTTTTACGACACTACAGTTTTATAAGTCTAAGCCTA
>NEWO01000640.1:363490-379645 GCA_003013225.1 Phalaenopsis aphrodite
TTCTATCCATTTGGATACATAGTCCACTGCTAATAGAATATATAAATTTCTGAAAGATGGTATAAATGGTCCCATGAAATCTAATCCCCAAACATCAAATATTTGAACTTCTAGCATATAATTGAGAGGCATCTCATTTCTTCTAGAAATATTGCCTACTCTTTGACATCTAGCAAAAGTTTTGATATAAGCATTAATATCTCTAAAAATTGTAGGCCAATAAAATCCAGATTGTAAAATTTTGTATGATGTTTTATCAACACCAAAATGTCTACCAAAATAAAAATTATGACATTTGTGGATAATCTCATAAGTTTCTTTTAATGGTACACATGTTCGAATAATCAGATCCTTGTTTATATAAAAATGGGTCGTCCCAAAAATAATTCTTAGCATCATAAATAAATTTCCTCATTTGTTGGTATGTCATTCCATAGGGTTTAGAATCACTAACAATATAGTTCACAATGTCGACATACCACATAACATGCCACTCATTTACAATGAACAATTTTTCATCTGAAAAATGTTCATTAATTTCTTTTTCAAAAGAGAGTGGTTTTTCTAATTCAAGCCTGGAAAAATGATCAACAATTTGATTTTTAGTTCCTTTCCGATCTACTATTTCAAAATCAAATTCTTGTAAAAGAAGAATCCATCTTATAAGTCTCAGTTTAGTATCATTATTTTCATTAAGTACTTAATAGCAGAATGATCTGTATGCACTATACAATGAGTTCCAATCAAATATGATCTAAATTTATCAAAGACATATACTATTGCTAATATCTCTTTTATGTTTTTCAGTTGTTGTATAATTAATTTGTGTTTCATTAAGAGGTTTACTAGCATAGTAAATAACTTTGAAAATGTTATCATATCTTTGTCCTAAAACAGCTCCAATAGCATAATCACTTGCATCACTCATAAGTTCAAAAGGCTTTCCCCAATTAGGTGAAGCTATAATTTGTGGAGTGGTTAATTTTTCTTTTAATAATTTAAAAGCTTTTAGGCATTCCTCATCAAAATTAAAAATTGCATCTTTCTCCTGTAGCATAAAGTCTTAGCAATCTTAGAAAAGTCCTTAATCTATTGTTTGTAGAATCCAGCATGTCCTAAAAAACTCCTAATTTCCCTTACATTTATTGGATAAGGTAAATTAGCAATCACTTGAATTTTAGCAGGATCTACTTTCGTACCATTTTCAAATATTTGATGACCTAATACAATTCCTCCTACTACCATAAAATGGAATTTTTCCCAGTTAAGGAATAAAGTTGTTTCTTCACAATGCTTAAGAACTTTAGATAAATGTTCTAAACATGAGTCAAATGAAGTTCCAAACACTGAAAATGTCATCCATAAAGACATTAATCCCTTTTTCAATTAAATCATAAAAAATTGTCATCATACATCTTTTAAATGTAGCAAGGGCATTACATAAACCAAAGGGCATTTTTCTAAAAGCAAATGTACCATAAGGACTAGTAAATGTTTTTTTCTCTTAATCCTCAGGAGATATTTGAATTTGATGATAACTGGTATATCCATCCAGAAAACAAAAGTATTTATGCCCAGTTAGTCTGCATTTGATCTAGAAAGGGTAGTGGAAAATGATCTTTCGTAATGGCAAGATTTAATTTTCAATAATCAATGCATATTCGTCATCTTGTAACTTGTCTAGTAGGTGTTAACTCATTATGCTCATTCACACTTACAGTTACTCCTCCTTTCTTAAGAATACAGTGAATTAGACTGACCCATGCACTATCTGAAAATAGGGTAGATAATTCCAGCATCTAACCTCTTTAAAATTTCTTTCTTAACAACCTCTTTCATAATAGGATTTAATCTCCATTATGGATCAGCCCTGGGTTTGCAATTTTCTTCTAGATTAATTTTATGCATACAAATTGAAAGACTGATTCATTTAATATCAGCAATTATTCATCCAAAGGCTTTCTTAAAATTTTTAAGAATTTTCATATGCGTTTCTTCTTCTTCCTTTTTAACTTCAAGGAAATTATAATAGGCAGATTAGAGAAATCTCCTAAAAAGGCATATTTTAAATGTTCACGAAGTAATTTCAACTCAAGTTTTGGAGGATTTTCAATAAATGGACAAAATGATTTATCTTTGTCTATCATGTCCAAAATTTCAAACTTTCTTGAACATAACTTGAATCTTCCTTAAAAAAGGTTTACACATTGATCTAATTCCTCTTCTTGCTCATGTTCCAAATTTTTTTCTTCAGATTTTTCTGCATAAGTAGTCTTGAAATGACATTCGCTCAGATATCTTGTAACATCCATTCTATAACATTTATCTTTTTTACCTTTTGCAGGGTATTTCATTGATTTTGAAATGTTAAAAGTAAAATTTTGATCATTGACGTGCATTGTTAATTCGTCTTCCTGCACATCTACCAATGCTCTTCCTATGGCTAGGAAAGGTCTCCCCAAAATGATAGGTATCTCTTTATCCCATCATATCTAGCATGATGAAATCAACAGGAAAGATAAATTAATCCACTTTCACTAAGACATCTTCTATAACTTTTTTATGATAGGTTATTGAATGATCTGCTAACTGCAGAGTTATAGTAGTAGGGGTTATTTCTTCTAATCCCAATCTTTCAAATATTGATAATGGCATAAGATTAATGCTTGCACCTAAATCACATAAAGCTTTCCCATATAATTTGTCTCCTATTGCACATAGAATTGTAAAGCTACCAGGATCTTTAAGCTTTTCAAGAAGTTTCTTTAGAATCATAGCACAACACTCCTTACTATGTGCAACTGTCTCATTATCTTCAAACTTCCTTTTTTTATTGAGAATATCCTTCATAAACCTTACATAGCTTGGCATTTGTTTTAAGGCTTCAAGAAATGTAATATTTATTGTAAGCTTCTTAAATATTTCTAGAAATTTTGAAAATTGCTTATCTAACTTCTGTTGTCGAAGTCTCTAAGCAAATGGAAGCTGTGGTTTTTTTAAATCAATTTTTTGCAGAGGTATAGGTCTTTCAGAATCTTTTCGAGCGTCTGCTTTTGATTCTTTAATTTCTTCTCTCTCTACTTCAATCTCTTTTTGAATCCTTCTGTCCAACTCTCTTTTGCTTCTAACTTGTTCGGCTTTAACTTGCTTTTTATTCTAGATTTAGTATTATTAGGAAGTGTTCCTTAGGATCTATTACTTAATGAAATTGCAATTTTCCCAAGTTGATTCTTAATATTTCTAATTGTAGCTCCTTCACTTTGTAATTGATTACATATTTGTAACACCACTTCTTTTATAAACAACTTCTTATCCTTAAATTGTGTATTACTGTTGATACTTGAAGGATAAGTAGATCTATAATTATTATTCTCTTGGTTGTTCCAGTTTCCCAATGGGTTTACTTGGTTATTCCCCCATTACTGATTATTACCACCTGAATTATTATTCCAGTTAAAGTTGGGATGATTCTTCCAACCTGGGTTATAAAAATTGAAATATGGGTTATTTTGCTTATTATTTATGGCATTCAAAGATTCTAATGATGCTTGAGAATCTATCATTTGGCCTAATGAATTCTCTTCAATCATGGAAATTGGTCGAGAAAAATTCATTCTAAATTGGTTTAACTTCCTTGAAATTGCAACAACTTGATTTGCTAACATAATAAATGCATCAGTTTCATGAATATTGGCTACTTTCTTTGGATTTACCCCCTCAGAAGGCCATTGAAAATTATTGGTAGCCATTTCTTCAATTAAAGCATAAGCGTCATGAAATGGTTTTGACATCAATGAACCACCAGCAGCGGCATCGATGATAGATCTAAGAGAACCAATTAATCCATTATAAAAGGTTTAAATTATTAACAAATCCGGTATAACATGGTGTGGACACTTTCTTAAGAGTTCTTTAAATTGTTCTCATGCTTCATAAATAAATTCCCCTTCAAACTGATTAAAAGATGTAATATTATTTCTAAGTTCCATAGTTTTTTATGATGAAAAAAATTTAGCAAAGAATTTTTGTGCTAAATCAACCCAAGTTCTGATAAATCCAAGTGCTAACAAATTCAACTACATCTTAGCTTTATCCCTCAATGAGAAGGGAAATAGCCAAAGTCTTATGGCATCATCCGAAACACCATCGTATTTAAATGTTGCGCATAATTCTATAAAATTGGCAAGATGTAAATTTGTATCTTCAATTGGTGATCCCCCAAACTGTTTATTTGATACCATTTGGATAATAGCAGGTTTAAGCTCAAATGAATTAGCCACTACATTAGGTTTTTGAACACTACAATGAAGCTCATCTACAGTAGGGCTGACATAATCTCTTAAAGGTTTTAACTCTTGAGAAATTTTAGCATTTTGATTATTTTGGTTTGCCATTTGGGTAATTTTTTTGGATTTTTAAAAATTTTTAATTTTTTTTGTTTTTCTGATTTTTCTAATAGTTCTTTCTAATGAAGAATCGTAGAGTGCTAGTCCTTCAGAACCTGAGCTACACATACACTAACACAAAATAAAATAAAATAAAATAAAACATACAAAATAAGATACAATATTTAAAGCTTAAATAAGACTTTCTAAAAATAGAAATTTACTTAGTTTTCTTTCTTTCTCTCCGACAACGATGCCAAAAACTTGATCCCGATATTTTGTATATGTAAGGTTTTATGAAGTCGAACCACTACTTAAAAATTTTTCCCCCCGACAATGGCGCCAAAAACTTGATCCCGATATTTTGTATATATAAGGATTTATGAAGTCGACACCACTACTTGAAGATTTTAATCCCCAACAACGCACCAAAAACTTGATCCCGATTAAAGTAAGATCTAAATTATATCTGTAAATAGTATGGATTTTATACAAGTATACATGTAATTATCAAGTAATATAGGGCTTTCTGATTAAGCCTCGAATATCGATCTATGACTACAATACTACCTCTACTCGTAAACTAAAATACTTAGCGAAAATCAAAAGTGGGGTTTAATATATTAAAAGTACCCTTCATCATGCAATGAACTTAATGAAATGTTTAAAAGTAAGAAAAGTACTGAGAGAGATTGTGACAAATAGGAGCAATTATATTCTTTACGAATCCTAAAGAGTGATTAGGTAGGAGTCACTCTAGAGCTCTGATCCCGATATTTTGTATATATAAGGATTTATGAAGTCGACATCACTACTTGAAGATTTTTCTCCCCCGCAATGGCGCCAAAAGCATGATCCCGATATTTTGTATATGTAAGGATTTATGAAGTTGACACCACTACTTGAAGATTTTAAACCCCGATAATGGCACCAAAAACTTGATCCCTGAATACTTAAAGCTTATGCACAGTATAACAATAGTTCTGATGATATTTTTCACTTCTATTTCTTTATTTTGCAACAAAACCAAAAACTTGATTCTGAAGAAAAATAAGAATTTAAATTCTTAATATTTATATATATATATTTATATTGGGATACTACGCAAGTATACATATCGTTATCAAGTAATATAAAACTTTTTGATTAAGTCTTGAATATCGAACCCACTTGAAGATTATGCAATATGCACATTTTAGAAAGTTTTTCTATTTTTAAAAATATAATTACTTAAACTAAAAATGATTTTTGCAAGAATTTAAAATTTAATTTTTTTTTTGTATTTTTGATATTTTAATGAAACAATATCAAATTAAAAAGATAACTAAATTTTTTTAGAAGAAAAATATTTAATATGAAAATATTTTATATTTTTCTTCTTATCATGAATGAAAAATAAGTATAGGAATTATGTTGTAAAAGTATGCAAATTGTGTTGTGCCAAATAGGAGCAATAATGTTCTTTATCCTTACTAGAAATTCTATAAATAGCTTGACTAATTTAAAGTTTGAATAGTTGTGAAGACCAACTAGGCAGAGAAGATACTAGCTCTCATTTTAGAGTTCCCTTGATTCCCTCTACCTAGGGGCCAATATTCTCGTATCAAAACCTAAAGCAATAAACCAAGTTGGGGGGTTTTAACCTGTCACTTTAAAGTCCTCTAACCTACACCCATCATGAATATTTCCCTATTTATTTGCACTCAATCATACGAACTACATTCTCATTCATATAACCTCTTGTGATTCTTTCCAATTGTTGACCAATATAATACCAGCCCGGTTCTTACATGTTCTCACAATAAATTTTAACACATGGATTGGCCAAATCAAGAAGTAAATGAAGTGCATGGATTTAAATTATCACAACTTCTTCCAACATTAAAGATCACTACTCTCCATAAGTTCCATCGAAAACTTAATTACTTATCATTTTAAGAAGAAAGATAAAGAAAACTACTCAGAATCCATGGAGAAAACAAAACCACACTTTAGTTTAAAAGAAGAAATTATAGTCAAACCAATAACAAGTCTCGATTAAAACCAAAAGTAGTATAAAACAAAAAGATAAAAACTTTTCTCAAGTCCTCCACCAAACTTTTGAAGTTCCCTTGAATCTCTTCTCTTTTAAAATCACTCAGAACAAAATAACAAAAGTGATAAAGTAAATAAAAAGTTGTTCCTGAAATTCTCTCCGAACTAACTCCCTAGAAAAGAACTTTCAAAACTTGCCAATATTTTCAGGACTCTTTTCTAAGTCCTCTCTTCTTTCTTTTATTGTTTTCCAAGAGGTGCCTTGAGATCTCTTCAAAATGTGTCTTGATTCAATGTATTTGCCCAAGAGATGCATCCTTTCAAGATAATTTTCATCCATGGTGGTTACAACCACCTATTAAGCCAATGGGTACCTCAAAAACCTCTTTGAAATTCGTGAAAACTGATTTTACTCATCTAGTAACTGCCACTGGCACTTAAGCATGGGGTCTCGGTGCTTAGGCGTAACCTTCTCTATTTAACTGGCGCTTAAGCGCGGGATCTAGCGCTTAGGCGCCAAAACTCTTTTGCACCATTTTTCATATTTTTGCTCAAAATTTGATCTTTTTTCAGTCCTCTAAGCATTTTTTCCATTTTTACTTGTATCTACAAGAAAATACAAAAAAACCTTCCATTAAAGCGCAATATCTCAAAAATAGGTATAAAAATATGTCTAAAAACACTATATATTTTAGGTGTATCAAGTTCCCTCATCCCCTCACCTGAAGGCTAACATCTAGTATTAAGACCTAAGACTAAGAACCAAGTTGGGGGCTTTAGTCTGTTACTCTGAAGTCCTCTAATTCTACACCCACCAAAAATTATTTCTCTAACTTTTTTGAACTCAACCATATGGAATACATTCTCATCCATATAATCTCATATGATTCTACCACAGTTCATTGAGACTACATCATCATGGATTTTACATGTTCTCACAATGAATTTTAACATGCAAGTTGATCAATTTTACATGTAAATTAAAAGAAAAGTGAAATTATCACAATATATTCTCACTCTACTCAATTCTATATCCTACACAGACATACTAATTCATTATTTGAGCGAATAGTTAAAAAAACCACTCAGTACACATGGAGAAGCAACAATAAGTTTTCATTGAGCAAGACTTTGAAACCATACAAACAAAGTACTAGATTCAAATCAAAATATAATAAAAATACTTATCCTTGATGAAAATTAATCTCTCCTTCTATAGAAAACACAATCTCCTTACAATCCTCTCCAAGAATAAATTTAAGAGAAAAGAAAAATTCTCTCACTCTCTCTCTTTCTCTCTCACCTTGTCACCTCACTCGGGGCTCTTGCCCAAGCCTTCTTCTTCATTTCAAAGCCTTTTTCTCCTCTTTTGATTAGTTCAATAGTGACTTTCAAAACATTTAAAAGCCTTATTTATAATTTCCCAAGAGGTTTTCAGGTGTCTCTTCAAAAGTGTCAATATTCAATGAATCTTCCAAAAAGTGCCTACAACCAAAAACATAAGAAAAAGTACCTTTAAAGTGCAATATCATTATAAAATATAGCTTGAAAATAATGTATTTTTAGGCACACCAAGTGCCTAGAAGCTTTTGAGCTATTAAAAGAAAAATTAATCACTATACCAAATATTGTTTCACCAGAATGGAAAAAACATTTTGAATTGATGTGTGATTCAAGTTAATATGCTATTAGAGCTATTTTAGGACAAAAACATGATAGGAGTTTCAAAGTAATTTAATATGTTAGTAGAAATCTTAATGAAGCTCAAATTAATTATACCATAACTGAGAAAGAGTTATTAATAATAGTTGATGTTTTTGATAAATTTAGATCATATTTAATTGGAACAGAAAGTAATATGCATATAGATCATTCTGCTATTAAATATTTAATGAAAAGAAAGGATGCAAAACCAAGACTGAAAAGATGGATTCTTCTTACGTAAGAAATTGACTTTGAAATAGCAGGTAGGTCTGATAATCAAATTCTTGAGCATCTATTCAAGCTTGAATTAAAAAAATCACTATGTTTTGAAAAAGAAATTAATGAACACTTTTTAGATGAAATATTTTTCAATATTAATGAGTTTTGTGTTCCATGGTATGCTGACATTATGAACTTTATTGTTAGTGATATTATACCATATGGTCTAACATACCAACAAAAGTGGAAATTTTTATATAAAGCTAAGACTTAATTTTCGAAAGAACCATTTATATATAAATAAGTAAAGGATTTAATTTTTTGAAGGATTTAATTATTCAAAGATGTGTGCCTTTAGAAGAAACTTATGAAATTATCAAAAAATTTCGCGATTCTGATTTTGGAGGACATTTTGGTGTGATAAAACAACATAAAAAATTTTGCAATCTGGATTTTGTTGGCCGACAATCTTTAGAGAAGTTAGTGCTTCTATCAAAACTTGTTATTGATGTCAATGTGTAGGCAATATTTATAGAAGAAATAAGATGCCCCTCAATTATGTGTTTGAAGTCGAGATATTTGATATTTGGTGATTAGATTTCATGGGACCATTTATACCAACTTTTAGAAATTTATATATATTGTTAGTTGTAGACTATGTATCTAAATGGATAGAGTTATTGCTTTACCTTAATGTGATGCTCAAAGTGTTGCAAATTCTTTAAGAACAAACATATTTTCTAGATTTGGGATATCGAGAGTGATCATAACTAATGGGAGAAGTCATTTTCAGAAGTGCAATAATAGAGAAACTAGTAAAGAAATATCACATCCTCAGACAAGTGATTTAACTGAATCATCCAATCATGAAATTAAAAGAATTCTAGAAAAATCTATGAATCCAACAAAAATGAATTGCTCAGTCAAACTTGATTTTATTTTTTCAGCTTATAGGACTGCATATAGAACTCTTATAAGATTGTCCATGTATAGGTTAATATTTGGGAAAGTTTTTCATTTACCAATTGAACTTGAGAATAAAATATGTTGGGCTATTAAGAATTTCAATTATAATTTAAAAGATGATGGTCAGAAAAGACTATTGCAATAAAAGGAGCTTGAAGAGATAAGGAATGAATCTTATGAAAATGCTAAGATTTATAAAGGAAAAATGAAGATGTGACATGATCAGAGGATTCTTATTAAAAATGTTGATCCAAGAAAATAAGTTTTGTTATATAATGCATAATTAAGATCATTTCCAGGTCAGCTTAAGTCAAGGTGGATGGGCTCATTAGTTTTGATAAAAGTTTATCCCTACAAAGCTGTGGATGTAAAAGTTCTAAAACTGAGAAAATATCAAAGGGATCAACTTAAATTAAATGATCTTATGTTGTTGGGTCCACCAGAATAAGCACTTACTACATTAGGTGATCTCGATGATATAGTTGTGCAAAACATATAAAGTTGACTCTGCTTTTCAATAGTGCCAAAAACTTGATGCATTATTTTATGAATAAAAAATTTAAGCAATTTATGTAGGGATTTTGTGTAAGTATATATATTATTATCAAGTGATACATGAATTTCTGTTCAAGCCACAAATATCAATCCCGCCAGGAAAGTTTAAAT
Source organism: Phalaenopsis aphrodite (assembly GCA_003013225.1). Taxonomy (NCBI): domain Eukaryota; kingdom Viridiplantae; phylum Streptophyta; class Magnoliopsida; order Asparagales; family Orchidaceae; genus Phalaenopsis; species Phalaenopsis aphrodite. Next base: position 373,465 of record NEWO01000640.1, read on the forward strand.
TTGAAGTGATAAATTAAATATGAAATTCATAGCAATAAAATAAAATTACTATCACTAAATTTTGAATATTTGATGTACTATCAGAACTAAATTATTAACCACTAGCAAAGCTAAATGCTAAGTTTAAATAGTAACTACCAAACTATGTTTATGTGAGGAAGTTATCTAATATGAAAAAGCATCTTTCTCACAACAATAAACTTTTGTAAAATGAGATGAGATAAATGGTTTAAATATGTATTGTGTCAAATAGGAGCAATTTTAATTCTCTACCGTGATTCAGTGTTATAGAGAATCATTGGCTAATCTCAGGTTTAGTCCCTAAATCCATGCTTAGGCTGGAAGGATACTGGCTCTCACTCCAGAGCTCCCATTTCCCTTCTCTTGAAGGCTAACACTCACTTTAGTTCTTAAAAACTAAGGCCAGATTGGGGATTTTAGTCTGTCACCCTAAAATCTTTAATTATATGCCCAACAATGTATATTTCCCTATTTATTTACACTTAATTCCGTGAATGAAATACTCCTCCATGGAATTAAACATGATTCTCACTCTGCTGTAGAACTCATACTAAATTTCCTGGATCATATGTTTCACAACATAATTTAACATTTCAACTGGCCAGATCGAAAGGTAAATTAAGAATGGAGTTGAAAAACCATCACAATTTAATTTATATTTTAAAATTGGCACATCCAAATTGTCTCTTCATTTCACCATATCTCAGAGTAGGGAGAAAGATAAAGGAATCTACTCATAATTCATGAAAAAATATAACTAAACACAATTTTTATATGTAAAAGAAAGTTCATACAATAATAATAAACAACAACACTTATCTGAAACTCTTTCTCAAAGCAAATCTCTTGTAGCCTCTCGTGGACTCTTTCTCTCCTAATAATACTCTTGATTCTCTCTTAGAAGATATACGAAGAAGAAATCTCTCACTTCTCTCTCTCTCGAAAAACTCTTAGAAAACAATTTACACTTCAACTCACCACAAAAACTCAAATCTTTAAAGAAATAATGACAAATGGACTCTTAGTGGTTGGGGGGAGTTGCAGCGGTAGTTTTTTGATCAATTTTCACCGTAATTAGAGGCTAATGTTGGTTTCCCAATAGGTGCATCTAAAAAATCTTAAACAAGCATCCAAATTTATTAAATCTTCTTGAAACAAGTCTTGCACCAACATTTGCGCCGTCGACGCCCATTCTGCCGCCTTCTGCAACAGTGGCCCATGAATTAATTTCATGGTCTATGTAAGAGTGTGTGGTCAGTGCTGCTCTTGGCACCGTCGGCGCTGAGTATATTCTGGCCCCTATTCTGTAAGTTTGCGCCATTGAAATCCATCTTGGCGCCGTCGGCGTCCATCCTGGTGTCGTCAACGCTAAAAATGCCATTTTAACTCCAAATTTCATCCTTTTTGCTTCCTTTTTGCATCAAGTTCTAAAAATCAACAAACTATAATAAAACCTGAAAAAGGCCCTCTTTTAAAGTTCAATGTCACCAAAAATGAGTATAAAATATAGGTTTAAATATGCATTAATTTTTGTGTATCAAAATCCCCCAAACTTAAATGTTACTTTTTTCTCAAGTAACTCCTTTACTACATAAAAATATGACTCATGGCAAAGAATTTAACTTCTAGATTTCCATATTTTAGTCTACTAAATACAATAACATAACTTAAGAAAAATTTAAAATAACTCCAATTAATACTAAAGGCATAAGAATATCTAGCAATCAAGTTTAAGATTTTTTATTCTCAATTCTTTTCAAGGAAAATTGCAAATTGTCATATTAGAGTCATTTATAATATCCATATGAAAAAGAATTTAATGAAAATTTATTAGTAAATATGTTAATACTTAAATATAAGTTGAGAAAATGTAACCAAGCCTTCTTCTTTAAGTTGATTCAAGTGAAGCCAATTTTTTATTAGGCATTTCCTCAAGCTTCTCCTCATATCTTTTTTCTACTTTTTCTTATTCTTTCTTTTTGTTTTACCTTTCTTTTCATTTAGGATCATTTTCAATCCTTTTTCTTTTTTATTTTGCTTCTATTCTTTTTTTTTTATGTGAGGATTACTATATCTGGATAACCTTTAATGATTTTGAACTTCACTATCCTCTTCTTAAAGTTAAAAACTTTTCACATTCCTTCACTTTATAAATTTATATTAGCTTTAAAGATTTTTCATAAAGTTTTGTTCTTTACTTCTTACATGAATCTCTAAGATTTTTAATATTTTAAAAATATAAATTCCTTTACTTACAATAGAAAAACATAGTCTTATTCTCTTATACCAAATATCTTAATCCCTAAAATTAACCTTTATTATTGAAAATTTTTATATAAGTTTACTATAAATTTGGAAACACAAATATAGTTATCAAAAGTCACCCTCTAATACCAAAGGTCATGTTAAATTTAAAATTTTTTGAAAATATAGCTAATTGAGGACAAATAAGATTAAGTTTCTTTCTATAAAAGGGAATTTTTCTTTCCCCCCAAACGTAAAACATTAAATGATTTTGCATAACAAATTTATAAAAAATATATGGTGAAAGAAAACATTTAATATATAAAGAAAAAGCTTACTTGTTGAAGGTTCTGATATTGAAACTTAACTCTGAAATATTGCAGGTGATAATATGAAAAGCTACAAGAATTAAAACATTAAATAACTCATAATAAATATAAAAATTTGTTGAGAAAGAATTTACTACAAATACATTCAACAAAGTACTAAAAACTAACAACACTACTAAATTTCTTTCCAATTTAAAAACAATTTTACAATCCTACTATTCACAATATAACATAACATCTAAAATAAATCAAAGTATCACACTCTAAAAATAAACAATAACAACAATAAAGTACAACCAACTATAAACTAAACAAAAAATCAAACAAAACATCACCAGTCACCATCATTTTATTCTTCTTCTATATCAAAGTTTTGCTGCTAATATGGGGTAAAGACAGGCTGAGTAAGAAACTGAACTGAGTGGCCAACCCTCATATATCTAACCATTGCATCATCATAAGCAACATCATACTCAAACTTCTGTCTTGTCAAATCATCATTATGTGCATTTCTAGCCTCCATATTTTCCATTATATTTTCCATCATCAAGATATCTTTCTGTTGGATCATCAGTTGCTCCATAAGTCTCTGGAGATTAAGGGTACTAGAAGTAGAAGGAATGTCCCTACTCTTACTTCCAGATCTCCATCCAACATGAGACTCATAAGTTTTAATATTTGCAGGCCCAATGGGTTTTACAGGTTCAATCCTCTCCTCATTCATTCCAATATCAACTTATGCCTGTTCACATAGAGTTAAGATCAAGGCAGGGTTTGCTAATCCACTAGTAATCTCTCCCAAAGCAATAGAACTAGTGTTTCTATAAACAATAGAGCCTACATATGTCCTTCTCATCTGTTGGATATAGAAGTTCAAGATGGCTCTATCCTTTGTAACCTCGCTATGATGATTTTTTGGTAAACTGAGTGGCCAACCCTCATATATCTTTTTAACTGCATTTAACATAGGAAGAGGGAAGTTTAGCTTAACATTATTCTTCACCTTCTAAGCTCCTCTTCCATCAGTAAGAGAAGAAATAACTTCATCTAAGGCATCATTTGTACTAGAATATAATTTGTACTGACATTTATATACGTCCTCTAACAGATAAAATTCATTAATTATTCTTAAAGTAAAATCTACCATTTTTCCTCAAACGAAAACGAAGTCCTCAAAAGTTTCCTTAAAGTTTGCATAGAATTTGATCATTATACCAATAATAGTAGTAAAATAACAAAAATTCTCTCACTTCCTAGCAACGATTAATCTTTCAATTTCTTCACCCGGATTTTTGAATGGTCGATCTGGAATTACTTTCTTAGTTGCAAGAAGACTCTTGAAACAAATGTTAGCCATGTAATTAACAAACTTTAGATCATTAAAATCCACTTTCCTCTTTTCCTTACTCATTCTCGATGCCATGGTAATCTAAGAAAAATTATAAAAATCCAAATAAATTCCAAAAATTCCAAAAATTGCATCGTGGAACATTCTAAACTTAAATCTACTAAGTAAGACTTCTTCATCAAAGGATTTTTTCAAAAATCTTCCCAAAATTTTCAAAATTTTGGATCTCAGCATTGTAAGATAAATCCTTGGTGAAAATCAACAATTTTTGAGTTCAAAGTGTTGCTCTTACCGAGAGAAGATGAAATCCGAACATCTTTTGCCTTCAAATTGCCTCAAATCCAAGAACTAGTGAGCCTTAGGTGCACAAACGAGAGGTTGAAGGTAAATGAAGGGGTAAAAATGGTGTTTTAATTATGCAAATCATGGAGTTTTAAGGGGTCTATGTAGTTTCGGGTCGAGGGTGCTGTCGGCACCTATGCTAGCCCCGTCGGCGCCAACGCCAAAGTCTAATTAATTTTTCTAAACACTAATATTCATCCTAAAATAATTCACAAATAAGCATTTTCACAAACAACACCAAACTAACTTTTATATATGCAAATTCAAATTTTTACAAGCGCACATTTCTAATCACACTCACGCATACAAAAAGCAAATTATGTTATAATTCAACATCAAAATCAAGCTATAACACTAGAACATTGACACAAAACTATACACACAATTAAAGTTAAAAGAGTTCTAAAGCAAAGTAAATCCAACACAATCACATTAAAAACATAATTACTTTAAAATAGTAAAAAGTCCAGCTTCTTCAATTATAGTGCTTCACCTTAAGTACTTTCTCCTCCTCTAATATCTCCCATAGACTGGTAATGGACGTACAAATTGTAGAAGAGTAGGAACAGAAATTGATCAATTGAATTTTCATTGATCCATCCATTTTTCTTGAAAATTTGCACCAAAACTGCTTCAATTATTCCAGTATGATCAAAGTTCTCCTTCATCCTCCAATCTAAGTGATAAAAAAGGTAGTTAAGATTTCTTATTGCATTCATAATACTCTGAAGTTCTCTTTTGTTTTTCTTCATTTTCTTCTCCAAAACTATTGAACTTCCAACAGTATGTGGTATTAATGGTCTTGAAGAATACGATGAATGCTCCAAGATAATATCCAATGCTTCATTTCCATTCCAAATATAATTTTCATCAAGAGGAATCATGGGCTCCTATGATAATAATACTTTCTCCCAACTTTCATATGGCACTTGAGATTGACTTTAAAGTAAGAAAATTGTAGAATGATTTCCCAGTCCATATATAGGCCCATTCATAATAATACCCATAATAGATTTGAAAATAATAGATCCCACATTAATGGGCTTTTCCATTTAAATACAATAATTTAAAATTGCACTTTCTTTTGTAACTCTACTATTCTTCATGTTAGGGAGTAATTTTGTAGAGATGAAGAAATGTCATTGTTTAAATAATAGATTAAGCAGTGAAGTGGAGAAATTAGCATATCCCTCATCTCTGATTTCCCAATTATCATTTTCATCCGTCAAAAATTGGTATACATCTTTCATCATATCGCTCGTTGGGATAAAAATTTTATAATGACAGATTGGCACATTTTCTATCATATACAAATCATTAATTTAAGGTGGAGTACATGGTACAACCTTACCTCAAACAAAGTTGACTCCTTGGGTAATTTCATGTAAGTTAGCATATCATTTTTTTACCACTTGTACAAAAACTACAGCGGTAGTGTAGCATAGAACTTCCCAATGCCTATGTACTATGATTTTCTCAATCTGTGAACTTAGAGCACTCAATCCATGATTGACATAGCGTCTCTCCTTGATAAGTCTCTTCTTCATGATTACTTTATCGTATAATTTTTGTGCGTCAAAACTAATAAATTTACTTCTATTTAAAACTCCATACCTTAAAGTATTTCTAGAATTGGAAGCCATGAATTTCAAAATTTGGAAGTTTTTGGTCATCTAAGGCAGTTTTCAGGCCTTTAAAAACACATATCGACAGTTATTTAGGAGTTCAATCCTGCCAAAGTCTTCCAAATTTGTCCTAAGGGCATGAAACTACTCAAGATGTTGTCGGCGCTCCCGATGGTGGTGTAGACTCCAAGGCTCGTGTAGACGGGTGACATCGACGCCCATTCTAGCGCCGTCGGCAGCAATGGCCAATGTTGTGTCACTTCTTTTTTTGG
>NEWO01000640.1:387397-402815 GCA_003013225.1 Phalaenopsis aphrodite
TATATATATATATATATATATATATATATATATATATATATATATATATATATATATATATATATGAGAGCTCTGCTAGGTTTAGGCTTTTCTTGCGATTTGGAGGTGATTTCTGGCTAGGATGGATCTTCTTCTTCAAACCTTTGGTGAGATCTCTCTATCTTCCTCTCCTGCATTTTATATTTTGGTTTTTAGTTTCTTCCAAGTGGCGCTTTCATTTTTCTCGATTTTACCTCTATTCCGCAGCTTTAGCTTTGGGGTTTTCTGATTTTGGTGCGATTTTGCTGCGACACCACATTTTTACTCACTTTTCTTTTAAATTTTGTGAGTTTCTATGTTCCTTTGGTTTGCCCTTTTCGCTGGTTTTTGGAATCATAGTGGGTTGGGGTATTTTGTCGTTGATTTTGTCTTTTTGAGTTTCTTTTTGTTTCCTTGTAATTGTATTTCACATTTTTTGGTGCGTTATTTGGGCCATTATGGCCCCTTCCTTTGTTGAAGCCCTAGCGGGGGATTCATGTTCTAAGATAGACAGAACTGGGCTTTTCCTTCAGTCTTTTCATGCTTCTTTACACTCTGATAGTGATTATGATTTCATTCCAAAAATTGGGGAAAAAGAGGGTAAATTTGAAATGTTTAGTACTGAAGACGGGTCTAATATCTTGGCTTCTTAGGCAAGGCATGTTCTTATAAGAAAATTCTCATTTGGGCTACCAAAGATTGATCTTATTAAATTGGTTTTTGACTCTATGAATTTAACTCGGTTTTGGAAATTTGTTGTGTTAGATGGGAGGCATATCCTCTTTCAACTATCTAATGATGAGGATTATACTAGAATGTTCTCCGTCAATTTATCAAAATTGATGGTAGCAAAATGAAAATTTTATAGTGGTCTATTGATTTTGATCTCAAATTGGAGCTGCCTATAATTCCAGCTTGGTTGCATTTTCTGGGACTTAAATTCCATTTGTTCAACCATGAAATATTTTTTTCTCTTATCGCGGCTTATGGCAAGCCTTTAAAATTGGACGGCCCCATTTTCTTATTTAGTAGACCTTCAGAGGCTAGGGTTCTGGTCGAACGAGATGTTACCTTACCATTTTGCGATGAGATATGGATAGGGTCCGAACATAATGGATATTGGAAGAAAGCTGAACCGGAAAAACAATCATCGTACTGTAATCATTGTGCTCATCCCGAAAGGGGCCAACAAAAATATGATTCCTCATGTTACTAATGCAGATAAATTTGGGCAAGATCTTTTACAGGCTAATGATACTATGCTATCTATAAGTACTGAGAGAGAGTTGGCTCCTCCTTTTCCTGATGAACATATTCCTAATAATTTTATATCGACCACTGCAAACACCCTTGAGAAGGAATGGTTAGTGAAAAAATCAAGAAAAAAGAAGAATAAAAGAAAAAATGAACTTTTTGCATCACAATCGTGAAAATATCATTATAAATGATAAATATCATTCAGATGGTGAAATATTCAACACTCTTTCTAGGTCGTCTAGAAGGGGTGCTTTAAATAATCATGTTTAATATTATGGTTTGGAATATTAGGGGAGTGGCGGACCCTGCCTCCCTTAATAGACTTAAGCATTTATGCAGGGTTAATAATTTTTCTATCTTTGCATTTTTGGAACCATTGGATTATATTAACAAAGAGATCGTTCTCAGGAAGTTTAAAAATTATAATTACTCTTGTAATACAAATAATAAAATTTGGATTTTTTGGAAGCATACTATCGATCTCAATATCGTGGAAAATGATAATCATTTTGTCTTCGTTTACTTTAAAATGGACACTTTCTTCTCCTAGGCCACTTTTGTTTATTCTAGCTCCTCAATGCATGGAAAATTATAGCTTTGGGATAAATTATTGCTTAAGGGGGATCATATTAAAGAGAACTGGTTTTGTTGGGGGAGACTTCAACATTGTTATGACTCACACTGAAAGGAAGGGTGGTTGTAGTATGGATCCCAACCTCATTAGTAAGTTTTGTGATAAAATTACTGAGGCAGGCCTCTTTGATTTAGGGTTCTCGGACACTCCTTTTACTTGGTGGAGAGGTTCTCTATTTCAACACCTGGATCGTTTCTTGGGTAATTAGCATTTTATTAATTATTTTCATATCGTTAAGGTTCATCATTTAAGTCATGTCGGTTCTGATCATAATCTCATTTTACTCTTTCTTGCCTTTACTACTAAAGCTGCTTCATATCGCTTTAAATTTCTTAATGTATGGACATCTCATGACACCTTTTTAAGTACTATTAAGCAGGCTTGGAGCATTAACAGAATTGGTGATCCTTGGTATGTACTTTGGCAACTTCATAAAAAGGTTGCTGCTAAGCTGAGGGGGTGGAACTTCAATGTGTTTGGCAATGTGCATAATAAGGTCGAAGAACCTCGATCGGCTATTGACATTCTTGAAGGGGACACCTATCCTTCTCCTACTATTGTTGCTGAGTTAGCTCAAGCTCATGCTACTCTTCTGGGAGCTATCTCTTTGGGGGAAAATCTTTTAAAGCATAAAGCCAATGATATCTATTTTAAGTGTGGAGATAGAAACACTAATTACTTCCATGCCTCTATTAAATATAAAAGAAATTTGAATAAAATTTTAAAAATCAAGACAACGGATGGGAGAACTGTCACGGACAATGATGACATTGGTAACAGTGCCGTTGATTATTTCTCTAATTTGTTCCATTTAAATTTGCATGTGCTCAATACTCTCAATATTGATCATGATATCTTTGCTAAAGATCGTCAGTACACCTCTAATATTTCTCTCAATGATATTCTAACTGAGATAGATATAAACTCTAACAAGGCACCGGGTCCTGATGGTTTCACTTCTCACTTTTATGTTTCCTGTTGGGAGATTATTAAAGGGGATGTTACTAATGCCATTCAAATTTTTTTTCAAGGGTGTGATCCTGGGAAATATTTTACTTCCTCCCTCATTGTGCTCATCCCGAAAGGGGCCAACAAAAATAGTTGGGATAAATTTTGCCTTATATCCCTCACCTCTGTTATATCTAAAGTCATAAGCAAGCTCATTGTTTCCAGAATCCAGCCACATCTCAATAAAATTACTTCTCTAAAGAAATCTGCCTTTATAAAAGGGAGATAAATCACTGATAATATTATTCTTGCTCAAGAACTTCTCTAGGATATGGATAAAAAATGTAGAGGAGGTAACATGGTGATCAAACTTGATATTAGGAAGGCTTTTGATACTTTAAGCTGAGATTTTAATATTTATAATCTTCATGCTCGTGGTTTTCATGGTAGCTTCTGCTCTCTTATCAGAAGATGGCTGATAATATAATCATTATTCTGTTCTTGTTAATGACACTTCTTATGGTTTCTTTTCAACTCAGAGAGGCATCAAACAAGGAGACCTCTGTCCCCTACTAATTTCATTATTGTCTTCGACTATCTCTCACGCTTTCTTAACAAACTATAGTAGAGCAAACCTTATTCCCAATTCTCTCATAAATTTTCCATTTTGGTTAGCCACTTGGCCTTCGCAGAAGATGCTATTATTTTTTCTAACGCTACTAAATCTTCTATGAAGGTCCTTATGCAGGTTTTGGGGAAGTTTCAAAGATACGTCTGGTTTAGTTTTTAATAAAGAAAAATGTCATTTATAATTTGGGAAGCACCTTAAGAGAACTTTTGTAACTTGGGCTACCTCTTTTACTGGTTATCAAGTTGCCTCCCTTCCTCTCAAATATTTGGGTGTGAATTTGGTTTGGGGTCATCGGAAGCAAACTCAATTAGATGATGTGGTTGATAAAATCAATCATAAGATTAATGACTGGAGAAACTCTTTTCTTTCTAATGGCGGGAGGATTACTTTGCTTAGAAGTATCTTGATGAGTATTCCGCTTTATGCTTTACAAGTTTTGAACCTTAGGAAAAGTACCCAAAACACTTTAGAGAAGTTATTTAACCACTTTATTTGGTCGAGCACAAATATCAGAAAACATTGGGCTACCTTTGATAAAATTTCTAAACCTCCTACTGCTGGGGATCTGGGTATTAAGAATTTGAAGCAAATCTCTGATATTAATATGTGCAAACTTTGGATCAAATTCCGTACTAATCATTTCATGCATCATAAATATTGTGCTACCTTAAATCCGGCCATTGTTAATTCAAAATTAGGAGAGTCGAGAATTTGAAAACACATCATTGCTGCTCACTCTGTTGCTACTAAGTTTATATTTTGGGATATTGGTGACGGTAATATTTTCTTCTGGCATGATCAATGGGGTAAAGTTTACTCTAACTTTTCTTCTCATATTTTAAATAATAATTTGATTCTCTCTGATTGTTGGATAGATGGTCGTTGGGATGTTAATAAATTAAAGGACTACATTAAGTTGTTGAAATTTCTATTGAAAGGAATGTGAAAGGTAAGCCCATTCGGAAAATTTCTACTGCTATTTCTTCTAAAAAATTTGTATACTCTAGCATCTATAATTTTAGCAAATAGCGTTGGAGCAAGATTATATGGAATGTTATTTTTACCCCTTCTATCTCCTATTTTCTTTGGAAATTTTTACTTAAAATGTTTCCTCTTGATGATATTCTTAAACATAAAGGTCTTAATATTACTTCTCAATGTTATATATGTAGGAAAGATGAAGAATCCATGCACCACCTTTTTTTTTCAATGTGCTTATGCTAGAGAGGTTTGGTCTTTATTAGGACAACATTTTCAGATTAATTGGTCGCATAGCTCTTACATGATCGAGTACTTACACAACTCGAAAGTTGGGGCCTTGGTTAATAAAAAAATGTTTTGTTTTCCTTTGGTGGCAGTTTAGTTTATTTGCATGGCAAGAAATAGTTTTAAACATCAACATTTGGCTTTGTCTCCTACTATTACTGTCTCTTGCTCTCAACCTTGGGTGAGTAGGATGGCCACCTTGATTAGGTGGCAATGGGTTGGATCAAGATCAATATCGATGGTAGCTGGACTCCCGCATTTGTGGGCGCAGGTGGAATCACTTGGGTAATTGCATTTGCTTTTTTTCTTCTCCTATTAGTGCTTCATTTTCTTTAGAAGATGAAAGCTGGGCTTTTATGCTTTCTCTTTTGGTTGCTCTCTCATGTAAGTTCTCTAAAATCATTATTGAGACTGATTCTTTAATGTTGTTCAAGAATTTTTGTGCCCTTTCTTCACCCAATTGGAATGTGCGTTACCCTTGGAATAGAATTAAGGAGGTTGAAGAAAAAATTAGTTTTAACATTCACATGCTCTTATATATATATATAACACTTGGTTATACACCATGAGTGGCGGCTGGTTTCCCTAAATCTCTGCTAGGGTTTCAGCAGAATGGATCTAGTTGCTGCTGCTGATGGCCTAATCTCAGCTGCATTCTTAAGTTCAACTAGTTTTCTCTCCTCTCATCACTGGTTTCTTAAAGTTTTGCTTTTCTCTAGCTCTTTACCTCTTCTCGGGCTTTGGTTTTTTCAAATAATTACTGCTCCATTTCTTAGTTCCACTGTTGCTGTTTTGTTTTGTCTGGTTACCTGGGTTTTGTCACTATTATTTTGTCTCTACTGTTTCTTTTGCTTGCTCTACTTCTCCATCTACTACTCATTTTCTTGTAACCAACATCTCCATTAGTTACTTTGTCTCTTTGATAGTTCCAGTGCTGTGGGGTTTTTTTAGAGATGACTGACCCTAATACTAATGATATAACCACAAATATTCAAAGAGCCAAGGCCACTTTTGCTGACATTGTTGGGAAAGGTTATGATAATGTTCAAAGTCCTGCTGACTTGGTTTTTCCTCAAGAGTATCATGAGGGTAATGACCCTCTATTCAAACCTATATGCAAGAAAAGTGGGAAAATGGCTATCTACTATATTGAGGAGGACTTAAATGGCCTAACTGAATGTTATAAATTTACCTTAATTGGAAAATTTCAAATAAGCCACCCAAAATTGGAATCTGTGAGAAGATTTTTTGATGACTAAAATTCAAATGGGCATGGAAACTGGGTCTTCTTGATGGAAGCCATATTCTCATCAACCTAACAAGGGAAGAATATTATGTTATAATTTTCTCTAAACAATCTATTTTGATTGAAGGTATCTCAATGAAACTATTATAGTGGAATCCTCATTTCGACCCCAGTAAAGAATTACCCATTGTCCCCATTTGGTTTAAGTTGCATGGATTTAAATCTTCAACCACAAAGTTCTCTTCAACATTGGCAAAACTTTGGGAAGACCTTTGAAGTTGGATGCCCCCACCTTCAATTTATCCAAACCCTGAGTAGCTAGAATCCTGATTGAAAGAAATATTACCTTACCAACTGTGGGGGAAATTTGGTTAGGTACTGAGCACAATGGATATCAGCAGAAAATCATAGCTGAAAAAAGGCCTTATTATTGCCATCACTGCAAAATGTTTGGCCATACTGATGGGAAGTACTGTAGACTTCATCCCATCCTCAGAAGGAAGCTTCCCAGACCAAATTTTGAGGGTTTAGAGGCACAAGGAAATGAGTTGCCAGAGGTTACTGGAATTGCTGCCTAGGATTTTAAAGTTCGAGGGACAAGGACTCAAGAAGGCACTTTAGAAGAGTTAGCTGAATTATCTCAGAAAATGGGAAAAGATGTTGTGGACCCTAATAATTCTCTTCAAAATGTTCTAAAATCTCAGACTGAGCAGCTTCCCCTTATCCGACAACCCACTCAAGTTGAATAGATCCAGTTTACTGCACTTCCAACACCTTCAGTTGAACAAATGGAAACAACTATTGATATACCATAGGAAGATCCTTTGCTATTGCAATTGGCTAAAAATTTAGAAGAGGGATGGCAAATTCAAAAAAAAGAAAAAAAAAGAAAATTCCTTTGGAATTAAAGAATCTCCTTCCTTCCTCTTCTTCTTTGGAGGAAGACCTCCCTCTCTCTTCTAGCACTGTTAGAACTAGGAGGAGGGGAAAGTCCACCTCAATTGGTTAATCAACCTAATCTGTTGGAATGTTAGGGGTTTAGCATATCCTAAATCCCTTAATAGAATTCTGGCCCTAAATAGGATGTATAAACCTTGGATCATTGCAATACTTGAACCTATGATAACTAAACATGTCAACAGAATTGTGAGGAAGTTCCCTGAATTTCAGCTTATTATCAACACTAAGAGTAAAATTTGGCTTTTTTGCAGACAGGAAATTCAATGTACTGTTCTCAAAGAGGGAGACCAATTTATCCACTTGAAGATTAACTTAAATTGCTATTATGGCTTTGCAACTTTTATTTATGTTGGTTGTACATCAACTGCTAGACATGAACTTTGGCAATAGTTACAAGATTTCAGCAATTCTATAAGGGATTTCTGGATTGTTGGGGGTGATTTCAATTGCCTCTCTTCACTTAATGAGAAGAAAAGAGGGAGATCTCCTGATATCAACCTTACGAACCTTTTAAATGATAATATTCAGTATGCTGGACTTTTTGATTTGGGTTTTATTGGTCCTAAGTACACATGGAGAAGGGGGAGGATTTGGGAGAGGCTAGATAGAGTCTTGGTGAATGATTTTTGTTTCAGAGATTTCCTCCACACTTTTGTCCAACACTTGGCTATGAGTGGTTCAGATCATATACCCTTACTCATTCAGATATCTTCCAACACTACTAGAAGTAAAGCCAAATTCAAATATCCTAATATGTGGTCCATGCATGGGGATTTTCTTAATCAAGTCTCTTTGGCTTGGGCAAATGTTCATCATCACATCCCTGGTATCAATATATGGCTTTTACATAAAAAATTTAGTAAACATCTTTCTAAATGGAATTGGGAGGTGGTAGGGAATATTTTAGTAAAGTTCTAGAAGCTAAACAAAAGGTATTGAAGCTAGAACAGCTCATGACCTTTGGCAATGGGTCTAAAATTGAACTTAATTCTGCTAATGAACATTTGTTGGATGCAGTCAAAATGCAAGAGGAGTTCTATGCTCAGAAGGCCAATAGAAAGAAATTTTGTGATGGGGATAGAAATTCTAAATATTACCATGCTTGCATCAACTATAGGAGGAAATGCAACACCATTCATAAAATCTTTTCTCAGGAGGGTCATTAGATTACAACTGTTGAAGGCATAACTAGTAATGTTGTTCAATAATTTCAAGACATTTTCAAACAAACTCCTGTCTCTCAACCTACCATTCAATACACCTTATTTGACAAGGAAAGGGAGTTCACCCAAAGCCTCTCTCTCACTGATATTCCTGATGAAAAGGAAATATGGGAAGCACTAAATTCTATTGACAGCACAAAAGTAGCTGGACCTGATGGCAGCCTTCATCAAAGATAGAAGTATTGTAGATAATGTTCTTTGGACTCAAGATTTGGTATTAGATTTGGATAGAATCACTAGAGGAGGTAACTTAATTCTCAAATTGGATATCAAAAAAGCTTATGACACAATCAGTCGAAAGTTTATTGAACAAGTTCTCATTACCAGAGGTTTCTCCCTTTCCTTTATCTCTCTAATCAATACATGGCTGGCTAACAATTTCCATTATGTCTTCATTAATGGAACTTCACGTGGGTTTTTCAGTGCATCAAGAGGTATCAAAGAAGGTGACCCCCTATCCCCTACCATATTTATTCTAGTTTTTGACTACTTATCCAGAATGTTGAATGATGTGGCAGCCAGGAAACCCAACTCACTTTATAGTCATAGATCTTCCATCTTAATTAATCATTTGGCTTTTGCTGATGATATCATTATATTTTCAAAAGCTTCCAAATCTAGTGTTAGATTATTCATGTAATGCTTGGAAAATTTTCAGGATGTCTTTGGAATGAAGTTGAATGATCAGAAGTGCATTACTATTTTTAGCAAACAATGCAAGAGTGAGCTTAAGACCTGGGTTTCTAACTTCACTGGCTTTACCAATAGCCATCTTCCTGTAAAGTGACTAAGGGTATTTCTTATTTAAGGGAGAAATAAAAATTTCAGTTTGATCATATTCTAGAGAAGATTCAAAGCAAACTGCAAGCATGGGAGAATTCTTATTTATTCAATGGGGGGTAGGATAACCCTTCTGAAAAGTGTTCTATCTGCTATTCCATCTTATCTTCTGCAAATGAATACTATGAAAAAGGCTACTCAAAGATTATTGGAAGGTATGTTCAATGGATTTCTATGGGCTGGTCAAAGAAAGCAAAAAACACTGAATTAAATGGGCTAAGGTATGTAATCCATCTATGGAAGGAGGGTTAGGCTTCAAGTCCTTCCCTCATATAATGCATACTAACCTTTGTAAACTCTAGATTATATTCAGATTCGAGTCCTCCCTTTGGGCTGAATTCTTATGGGGTAAATTATGTAAGCACCAAAACCCTACCCAATTATCTGTGGGTTTGGGTCACTCTCCTATTTGGAAAAAGATGTTAAAGGTTAGAGAGGAAGCTGAACAAATGTTTGTCTGGGAGATAGGTGATGGTTTGGTAAATATCTGGTGGTATAATTGGTCTTTGGAAGGCAACCTACTTCAAGATCAAAATGCTTCAGCCTTTCCCAAGTATGTGAAGGATCTATGGGAACATGATAAGTGGAACCTTACTCCTATCCTTCCTTTTTCCAGCCCCCCACAAATCTCCAATATTCTAAAACTCTCTGTGAAACATGGGAAAAAGGATAGAATTGCAATAAAAAAGAACATACCCCCAACTCATCCTCCCCAACAGGTGGTGGATTGGGGTCAAATAATTTGGAGCAAATTTCTTTCTCCTTTCATGTCCTTTTTCATATGGAGAATCTTCTCAAAGTTGATTCCCACTGATGATATTTTAAAATTGAAGGGTCTAAGAGGACCCTCTAGATGTGTTGTTTGTCTGACTAAGGAGGAAACACTTGCTCACCTTTTCTTTACTTGCCTCTGGGTACGAAAAATTTGGTCTATAGGACTTGGAAAGCTGAATGTTCCAACCATGAATTTATCATGGGATGTGTTCTATAATTGTTGGTCTGATTGGAGGGGAATCAAACTTCAAGATATCCCCAACATTGAGGCTTGGTTTGTTTGGATGGCTAGAAACCACTTGAAGTATGAAGCTTCTCCTTTAGAGCCAATGAAGGTGGGTCTAAATTGTATTGCCTATGTACAAAAACTGATTAAATTTAAAAATTTTGGAGCTGTGTTGGAGCTGAGCCCCTCTTCTAATCCTTCCATTACCAAAGCTTTGAAAATTTTTTGGTCTCTTCCTAAGTAGGGATGGATAAAAATTAACACTGATGGTAGCTACAAATCTCATTATGCTGGTATTGGTGGTGTTTTCAGGAATCATGAGGGGAGGTGCAACTTGTATTTTCAATCTCCTGTTATAGCTATGGATCCGCTTGAAGCTGAATGTCAAGTTGTTTTTTGGGCCCTCAATTTAGTCAAAACTTAGAACTTCAACCAGTTGTGGACTGAATTTGATTCCTTGCTTCTTATTAACATTATCAAGGGCTCTTGTGACACTTTCTGCAACTTAATTAGTTGGATTTCTGGGATTCATCAATTACTGAAGAATTGCTCTAGAAAGTTTTCTCATATCCACAGAGAAGGTAACAGACCTTCCAATTGGCTAGCTAGAAGGGGTCTTTACACTGAAGAACCTTTGGTGAGCAAAACGATTCCTCCTTCAACGGATTTTCTTTTATCCAGTGATCTTTTGTCTCTTCCCTATATTAGATAGCTCACCTTTGATGTTTTGAGAGGTTACCTCCTTTTAAAGGCCCTCTTTTTCCTCATTGTAACTGGTTTTCTTTAATTTTAATGAATTGGAGCTTGGCTCCTTATACAATATATATATATAAGGAGCATAGCTCCAATTCATTAAAGAACCAAAACAAAATACAAGGAGAAGAAAAGAAAAAAAGGTGACAGGAGAGGGCCTTTATAAAGGAAGGCACCTCTTAAACCCACTACATATATTATCTGATATAAGGGAGAGGCAACAGGTCACTGGATAAGAGAAAGTCCAGTGGGGTGGGAATTCTTCTACTCACTAAAGGTTCTTTTGTATAAAGACCCCTTCTAGCCAGCCAGTTGGATGGTCTATTTCCTTCTCTGTGAATATGAGAGAACTTGATAGAGCAAAGTTTAAGCAATTGATGAATACCATAGATCCAGCTGATTAAGTTCCATGGGGTATCCAAAGTCCCATGGATAATGTTAATAAGTTGCAAGGAGTCATTCTACCCATAGCTGATCAAGCAAGCATGATCTGGCTAAGTTGATGGCTCAAAATACAGCTTGACATTCTACTTCAAGTGAGTCAAAAGCCTTAACTGGAGATTGAAAATATAAGATACATTTCCCCTTATGGTTCCTGAAAACCCCACAAATGCGTGCAAACTGGGATTTGTGGCTGCCATCAATGTTAATTTTGGTCCAACCAAACTTTGGAAGGGTCCAGCAGATTGTCACAAATTTGGAAGTATGTGGCTTGGGAAAAAAACCAATCTCCAACACAGCCTTAAACTTTTTAAATTTGATCAGTTTATGAATAAAAGCAATACAATTGAGACCCACCCTCATAGGATCAAGATGGGAGTTGTCATGCTTTGCCTGGTTTCTAGCCATCCACACAAACCATGCCACAATATTGGGGATATCCTGGAGTTTAGATCCCCTCCAATCAGACCAGCTAGTATAAAAAACCTTCCATGTGAGGTTCATTGTTGGGATCCTAAGTTTACCAATCACAAAGGACCAAACATCCTGTACCCAATTGCAATCAAAGAAGAGATGGGTAATAGTTTCCTCATGAGACAGGCAGAAAGTGCATCTAGAAGGACCCCTCAACCCCTTCAATTTCAAAATATCATCAGTGGGAATCAGTTTTAAGAAGAGTCTCCATATGAAGAAGGACATGGATGGGGTAAGGAATTTATTTCAGATGGTGTGACCCCAGTGTACCAGTTGGGGGGGGGGCTGAGAGGGAATTGGGTTCTTTCTTACAACAATTATGCCTTTAACCCCAAGTTTTACAATAAGCTTCTGAATATTGGATAGTTGAGAAGGGTTGCAGAAAGGAAGGATTGGAGAAAGGTTCCACTTGCCATGAGCTCAGATGTATTTCACAAGCACAGGGGCAGCTGGAGCAATCTGATCCCGAATAAGGCAGCCTTCCAAGGACCAATTATCCCACCAGATGTTTACCAAGCCCTCACCTATTTCCCAGACAAACAATTGTTCAGCATCTTGTCTAGCTTTTAACATCCTTTTCCAGAGAGGGGAATCCCCTAGACCCACAGAAAGTTAGGTGGGGTGTTGATACCTGCAATACTTGCCCCACAGGAATTCAGCCCATAAGGAGGACTGTGATCTGAATCTGAGCCAGAGTTTGCAGAAATTGGTGTGCATAATTTGGGAGAAAGGCTTGAAGCTTAACCCACCCTCCTCAGCAGGTTTACACACCTTAGCCTAAGAGGTCCAGTGTTTTTGCTTCTTATGGCCAACCCATAAGAATCTATTAAAGATACCTTCTAAAAATCTCTGAGAAGACTTTTTAAGAATGTTCATTTACAGTAAATAGGATGGTAAGGCAGAAAGAACACTTTTGAGGAGTGTAATTCTACCCTCATTTGATAAAAAAGAATTCTCCCATGCTTGCAATTTACTTTGGACCTTGTCAATTATTTGATCAAATTGAATATTCTTAGTTCTTCCTTTGATAAGAGCATCCCCCAGATATTTCATAGGAAGGTAATTGTTTTTTAAACCAGTGAAATCAGCAACCCAGGACTTAAACTCAGTAATGCACTGCTTACTGAAGATGGATATGCACTTCTGTTTGTTAAATTTCATTCAAGAAACATCCTGAAAGGTCTCCAGATTCTGCATTAATAATTTGACAGCAACTTTGGAAGCTTTTGTGAAGATTATGATGTCATCAGCAAAGGCCAGATGATTAATTAATGTGGAAGATCTGCGACTATAAAGAGAATGGGGTTTCCTAGATGCCAACTCATTCAAACTTCTTGATAAGTAGTCAAAAGCTAAGATAAAGATAGTTAGAGAAAGGGGGTCACCTTGTTTTATACCTCTAGAAGCATTGAAAAACCCACGAGGAGATCCATTGATAAAGATTGAATGGAAATTATGGGACAGCCATCTGCTGATAAGAGAGACAAAGGAGGATGAGAAACCTCTAGCAATCAAAACCTATTCAATGAAACTCCATCTTATAGTATCATAAGCTTTTTTATATCTAATTTGAGAATTAAGTTGCCTCCTCTAGTGATTTTGTCCAAGTCCAGTACCAATTCTTGGGCCAAGAGCACATTATCAACAATGCTTCTATCCCTTATGAAGGCTGACTGATTCCTCCAAATGAGCTTGTTTTGGTGGGGTTGTAATCTTTAGACCAAGACTTTACTGATTATCTTTGAAATGACAGAAGTGAGACTAATGGGTCTGAAATCCTCCCATTTGCAAGGAGTTTTATCTTTAGGCACTAAAGTAATGGTTGAAGAGGAGAAGTATTTGGGGAGGTCAGCCCCCCAGAAAAAAATTTGGACAGTGGCAATAACCTCACCCTTCACTATATGCCAGGCCTTTTTGTAGAAGTCAGCAGAGAATCCATCAGGGCCAGCCACCTTTGTGTTGTCTATGGATTTTAGAGCTTCCCAAATTTCATTTTCATAAGGGATGTTAGTAAGGGATAGACTATTAGTAAATTCCCTTTCTTTATCAAATAGTGTTTCATTGATGGTTGAGTAGGAAATAGAATTTTTTCTGAACAAATTTTGGAAATAATGTACAGCATCATTAGCAATTCCCTCAGCATTGGTAATCCAGTGACCCTCCTGAGATAGAATTTTATGAATTCTACTGCTTTTCCTCCTATAATTAATGCAAGCATGATAGTATTTAGAGTTTCTGTCACCCTCACAAAACCTGGTTTTATTTGCCTTTTGAGCATAGAGAGCCTCTTGCATGTTGATCTGATCCAATAAGTTATCATTGGCTAACTGGAGGTCCATTTTAGACCCCAAATCAGTAGATAAGAGCTATTCTAACTGCAAAACATTTTGTTCAGCTTCAAGAACTTTCTTATCAATGCTCCCCACCTCCTTCCAGTTCCAATTTGTGAGATGTATACCGACTTTTTTATGAAACATCCAAAGCTTGATACTTGGAATGTGATGGTGGACATCAGTCCAGGCCTTAGCCACTTGATTAATAAAGTCCCCATGCATTGACCACAAGATCAGATATCTAAATTTGGCTTTAGTTTTAGAAGAGGATGAAGATATTTGAATAAGTAAGGGTCTATGATCAGAACGACTCATAACCAAGTGTTGGATAGAAGTATGTAGGAACTCTCTAAACCATATGTCATCTAGCAGAAATCTGTTAAGCCTCTCCCATATCTTCCCCCTTCTCCAAGTAAATGTAGGACCTGTGAACCCCAAATAAAAAAGACCAGCAGACTGGATGTTGTCATTGAATGTGTTAATTAGATTAATATCAGGAGATCTCCCACCCTTCTTCTCACTAGGTGAAGAGAGGTTATTCAAATCACCCCCAACTAACCAAAAATCCTTTATAGAGGGACTGAGCTCTTGTAAATTGTTGCCATAGGTCCAGTCTTGCAGTAGTTGTACAGCCAGCATAAATGAAGGTAGCAAAACCCTGATAGTAACTAAAGTTAAGCTGCAAATGGATGAATTGGTCACCTTCTTTAAGAACAGTGTATAGGACTTCCTTTCTGCACAAAATCCAAATTTTACTGTTAGTATTTATAAGAAGCTGGAAGCCAGGGAATTTCCTCACAAATCTGTTGAACTTTTTAGTGACCATTGGTTCAAGGAGAGCAATGATCCAAGGTTTGTACATCCTGTTGAGAGCTAGGATTCTATTAAGGGATTTGGGATGAGCAAGTCCCCTAACATTCCAACAGATTAGATTCATTAACCAATAGAAGTGGATTTCCCTCTTCTCCTACTTCTAATAGAGCTAGAAGAAGGAGGGAGGGGGGCATCCTCCAAAGAGGTTGAAGAGGAGATTAGGTTCTTTAATACCAGAGGCATTTTATTCTTTTTAGTTTTTTGGACTTGCCAACCAGCTTCAAGGTTCCTGGCTAACTGCATAATCAATGGGTCCTCCTCTGGTATCTCAATAACTGTTGTCTCCTAATCAGCAGGAAGTGTGGAAAGATCAGTACAAAGAGTTTGTTCAATTTGGGTAGATTGTGGCATGAGGTGGAGGTTCTCAGTTGGTGATTCATGATCAGATTGGGGATTGGGTACCACACTCTCTTGTACCAAAGCTTGAGGCAGCTCTTATGCAATTGTCCCAGGCATTTCAGGCATTTTAACAGCACAATTAATAGCAGTAGGTACCTCCTTGTTCTGAGGTGCAATCTCCT
>NEWO01000640.1:410907-435839 GCA_003013225.1 Phalaenopsis aphrodite
AATTTTATATGTAAAAGAAAGTTCATACAATAATAATAAAAAAAACAATACTTATCTGAAACTCTTTCTCAAAGCAAATCCCTTGTAGCCTCTGTTAGACTCTTTCTATCTTTACAATAATCTTGATTGTCTCTTAGAAGAAGTAGGAAGAAGAAATCACTCACTTCTCTCCCTCTCTAACAACTCTTAGAAAATAATTCACCCTTCACCTCACTACAAAAACTCAAATCTCTAAAGAAATAAATGACTAATGGACTTTTAGTGGTTGGGGGAGTGGAAGAGGGAGTTTTTTTTTATCAAATTTCGCCCTAAATAGAGTCTAATGTCAGTTTTCTAATAGGTGCATCCAAAAACTCTTCAAAAAGTATCCAAATTTGTTGAATCTTTTAGAAATAGGTCTTGCACCAACATTGACGCCATCGACGCCAGTGGCCCATGAATTAATTTTGTTGTCTTTGTCAAATGGCATTGTCGATGCTGCTCCTGGCACTATCAACACTGCTCCTGGCGCCATTGGCACTGAGTATATTATGGCCTCTATTTTGTAGGTATGTGTGGTCAGCTTCCATCCTGGCACCATCGACACTGAGTATTTCTTCAAAAATGTTATTTTAACTCCAAAGTTCATCCTTTTTGCATCTTTTTTGCTTCCTTTTTGCTTCAAGTCCTAAAAATCAATAACCTGCAATAAAATATGAAAAATACCCTCCTTTAAAGCACAATGTCACCAAAATGAGTATTAAATATTGGTCTAAATATGCATATATTTTTGGTGTATCATCGGGCTGACGATGTAAAACCAACCTCTTTATGGGAGGCAATGATACACCAAAAATATCTGTATTTTCTTACCCATATTTTATACTTATTTTTAGTGATATTGCACCTTAATGGAAGGTATTTTGATGTTTTCTTGCAGTTTGTTCATTTTTACGACTTAAAGCAAAAAGGAAGCAAAAAAGCATGGAATTTGGAGTCAAAATGACGTTTTTGAAGAAGTACTCAGCACAGACTGCGCCAAGGGCAGTGCCAAAGGTGCAGAACAACATAACAGCTAAAATTATTACTCAGCGGTTGTGGCGCTAGACTAAAGTTGACTGCGTCAAAAGCGAATCAGCCTCTATTTGTAGAGGGTTCGTTGTACTTGGATGATATTTGAAGAGTTCTTCGAGGTACCACTTGGAGAACAGACCTTGGGATTTATTTGAAGCTGAAATTCTTTAAGAAATTGACTCATTTTCAATCCAAAACGTTCCACCACGCTTTATTTTTTCCATTCTTCAAAATCCATCTTCATTCCACCACCATATTAGAGTCCATTAATGATTTTTCTTGTATATTTTAGAGTTTGTGTGGTGAGATTTAGTGTGAAACTTTCTGTAAGAGTGTTGGAGAAGGAGAAAATTAAGATATATCTTCTCCTTCATTTCTAAGGAAAGGCTAAAAGGGATTTTCTTTGAGAAAGAGTTTCAAATAATTTTTTTTTTGTTTATTAGTGTTGTATGAACTTTCTTTTATAAATGAAATTTGTGTTTTGTTGTGTCTTTCTCATCAAATCTGAGTAGTTCCCCCTATTTTTCTCCCTACTTTAAGATATAGTGAAATGAAGAGATAGTATGATGTGTCAATATTAAAATATAAAGTAAATTGTGATGATTTTTCAACTCTTAACTTAATTTACATTTTGATCTAGCCAATTGAATTGTTAAAATATGTTGTGAAACATATGATCATGGAAATGGAGTATGAGTTCTATAACAGAGTGAGCATCACATTTTATTTCATGGAGGAGAAATTCGTTCATGGAAGTAAGTGCAAATAAATAGCGAAATATTCTTTGTTGGGTGTAGAATTGGAGAATCTTTAGGGTGGCAGACTAAAATCCCTAATTTGGTCTTAGTGTTTAAAAACTAAAGCGAGATTTAGCCTTCAGGTGAAGGGAAGTGGGAGCTCTGGAGTGGGAGCTGGAATCGTCCTAGCCTAGCCACGGATTTAGGGACTAAACCTAGAATTAGCCAATGATTTTCTATGCACTGTATTAAGGTAAAGAATTATAATTGCTCCTATTTGGCACAATAAATATTATAAACATTTATCTCATCTCATTTCACCAGAACCTCATTATAGTGGGAAGGATGTTTGTTCACATAAGAAATCTTCATTACATAAACATAATTAGTATATTAGTATTTACATTTTAAACTTTGCATTTCTATTTTGCTAATAGTTAAGTACTTTAGTTTTGATAACATCTCAACATTTAAAATCAGTAACAGTGATTTTGTTTGATTTTTTGTAAATTTTCTAGTAAAATTTATCATTGCCATTTTACACCTTCCCCATGTGATCAATGTTTGGGGCACAAATTGAAAGTCCTTTATTACATGATCATGATACGTATACTTGTGTAAAATCTCATTATTAATTGCCTATCATTATAAATTTTTTACCCAACTTATTTTTCATACAAGGATCAAGTTTCTAGCGTTGTAGTGGTGTCAACTTCATAAATCCTTACATACAAAAAACCTGGATCAAGTTTTTGGCGTCGTTGTGTGGGGAAGGTAACGGTTAAATTTAGGTAAATTAAATAGTTTTGATAAATTAGGAAAGTTAGAGATAATATATATACTAAAAAAAATATATAAAAATAATATATATATATATATATATATATATATATATATATATATATATATATATATATATATCAAAAATCTAAAAAGAAATTTATTTAAGAGTTTTTTTTTTAAATGAATTTTATATGGCTTACTTTATTTGCTAAAGAAAAATATTGGATCTGAAGGTTTATTACCTTATGATTCAGAGTTAGAACATACTATTAGAAAAATTTTAAAAAAACAAAGAGAAATTAAAAATTTAAAAGAAATGGCAAATAACTTAGAAAATCCAATAAATGAGAGTCAACAAAGACCTTTAAAAGATTATGTGAATTCGACAGCAGATGAACTCACTTGACTATTCAAAATCGTAATGTTGCAGCTAATTTATTTGAGCTTAAACATGCTATTATCCAAATCGAACAAAATAATTAGTTTGGAGGATCACCAATCGAAGATCCTAACTTACATCTTATTAGTTTTCTTGAGATATGTACTACATTTAAATATGACGGAGTGTCTAATGATGATGCTAGTCTTAGACATTTTCCTTTTTCATTAAGGGATAAAGCTAAGGCTTGGTTAAATTGATTAGCACCTGGATCTATTAGAACTTGGGGAGAACTATCACAAAAATTCTTGGCTAAATATTTTTCACTCTCGAAAACTGCTAAGCTTAATATTGATATTACATCTTTTTGTCAGTTTGAAGGGAAATTGATATATGAAGCCTGAGAAAGATTTAAAGATCTTCTTAGAAAATGTCCACACCATGCTTTGCCAGATTGGTTAATATTTCAAACCTTTTACAATGGATTAGTAGGATCACTAAGATCTATTATAGATGTTGCTGTGGGTGGATCATTAATGTGAAAACTTTATGATGAAGCATATTCTTTAATTGAATAAATGACTACTAAAAAGTTTCAATAGCCCTCTGAAAGGGAAATCCTAAGGTAGTAACAAGTATTCATGATTCTGATAGAATGTCTATTTTAGCATCTCAAATTGCTGTTATTTCTAAAAGAATTTATCAAATAAGAGTGAACTATTCTCAAATACCCCCAGTATTGAAAAAAATTCACTTGGACAATATATTGATACTCAACCATCTTATGAAACGTTAAACGCTATAAATAATCAAAATAATAATCTCTATTCTAACTATTGCAACCCTGGATGGAATAATCACCCTAATTTTAGTTGGAATAATTATAATTATCCGGTAAATCCATCCAGAAATCTGAACTATCAAGGAAATCCTAATTTTTGACCTTATTATCCTTCAGGATTTAACACCAATCTTAACCCACAAGTTAAGGAAAAGAAGTTGATGATGGAATAAGTGATGTTGAATATGAGAAATCAAATACAAAATCAAGGGGATGCTATTAAAAATATTGAAAATCAATTAGGACATATTGCTACTGTACTTAGTAACAAACCTTTTGGAATTCTTCCGAGTACTGTGAAAGTCAATCCAAAAGATCAAAATAAAGAGCAAATTAAAGTTATTAAATTAATTTGTTCATGAAGAGAAGGAAGAAATGGAAAATGATCAACATAAAAATGAACAAACACAGTTTCCTTTAGAAAAACCATTACCTCCACTTCCTCAAAGACTGAAGCAGAAAAATAAAGATAAATAATTTTAAAAAATCATGGAAATTCTTTAATAAATTAATGATAAATAATCCTTTTGTAGAAGCTTTGGAAAAAATGCCAAGTTATATGAAATTTATGAAGGATGTACTAAATAAGAAAAACAAGTTTACAGATCATGAGACCATTGCACTGAGTGAAGAGTGTAGTGCTATTATTCAGAAAAACCTTTCTGAAAAATTAAAAGATCCCGGTAGTTTTATTATACCTTATGCAATTGGTGAAAAGTTATATGGAAAAGCTTTATGTAATTTAGGAGCAAGTATCAATCTTATGCCCTTATCGATCTTTAAATTTTTAGATTTGGGAGAAATTTCCCCTATTATTGTAACTCTTCAGTTAGCTGATCGATCAATAACTTATCCAAAAAGAGTTATAGAAGATGAACTAGTAAAAGTGGATAAATTTATTTTCTTGTAGTCTTTATAGTATGGAGGAAGATAAAGAAATTCCTATTATTTTATGGAGACCATTTGTTGCAACAGGAAGAGCTGTAATAGATGTGCAAAAAGGAGAATTAATAATGAGAGTTAATGATCAAGAAGTAAATTTTAAAATAGAAAATGCTATGAAATATCCTGCAATAGAAAAAGATAATGAATGCTTCAGGATGGAAATAGTTGATTATCTGAGTAATGAAAAATTTAAGAATGAGTGTGAAAATAAATTAAAGCAACGAAAAATTTTTTAGAATGAAGATGAAATAAAAGGAGAAGATTTGGATTATATTCAAGGCAAATTTGAAACGTTAGACATGTTGGAAAATGACAGTAAAAATCTTATTCCTTCAAGTATTAAACCACCTGAACTTGAATTAAAGATATTACCTACCCATTTAAATTATGTATTTTTAGGAGAGTCATCTACATTGCCTGTTATTATATCTTTTGAGTTAAATGAAATTCAAGAACAAAAGTTGATAGAAATGTTGAACAAGTATAAATAGGATTTTGGATGGACTTTAACTGATATTAAAGGAATTAGTCTTTCAATTTGTATGCACAAAATTTTATTAAATGAACAATATGAACCTAAAACTGATCCTTATATAAGATTAATCCCAATAATAAAAGAAGTTGTTAAAAAAGAGATTTTCAAATGGTTATATGCTGGAATTATATATCATATTTTTTATAGTTCTTGGGTAAGCCCAATTCACTGTGTTCTCAAGAAAGGAGGAGTGACTGTTGAACAAAACAAGAAAAATGAATTAATACCAATAAGATAAGTTACTGGTTGGCAAATTTGTATTGACTATAGAAAGTTAAATATGAGCACCAGAAAAGTTCACTTTCCTTTACCCTCACTAGAGCAAATGTTAGATAGATTGGCTAGGAATAAATATTAATGCTTTTTAGATGGATATACAAGTTATAACCAAATTCCAATTACTCCAGAGGATCAAGAGAAAACAACATTTACAAGCCCATGTGGAACATTTGTTTTTCATAGAATGCCTTTTAGACTATGCAATGCACCTGCAACATTTCAAAGATAGATGACGTCAATTTTTAGCAATTTTATAGAACATGGAATGGAAGTGTTTATGGATGATTTTTCTGTATTTAGGACTTTGTTGGAGTAATTTCTTAATAAATTAGAAAAATTTCTTGATGTATGTGAAAAAGTCAACCTAGTATTAAATTGGGAAAAATGTCAATTTATGGTTGCAAGAGGTATTGTGCTTGGGCATAAAATTTTTGAAAAAGACATGGAGGTAGATCCTGCAAAAATTTATGTTATAGAAAAAGTACCACCACCTACTAATGTTAAAGGGGTAAGGAGTTTTCAAAGACATGCTGGTTTTTACCGGCGTTACATAAATTTTTTTTCAAAAATAACTAAGCCCCTATGCCAACTTTTATAAGAAGATAAAAAATTTAATTTTGATGAGGAATGCATAAAAGCATTTGAATTTTTAAAGAAAAAATTAGTCACTACACTTATAACAATACCACCTGATTGGAAAAAACCATTTTAAATAATGTGTGATGCTAGTAATTATGCTATTGGGGTTGAATTAGGACAAAGGCACCAAAAAATTTTTAAAGTTATATTTCATGCTAGTAAGACTCTAAATGATGCTCAAATTAATTATACTACTACTAAAAGAGAGTTATTAGCTATTATGTATGTCATTGATAAATTTAGTCATTATTTAATTGGAACTAAATGTATAGTGCATACAGATCATTCTGCTATTAAATACTTGCGAAAGAATAATGCTAAACTAAGATTAATTAGATGGGTACTTCTATTGAAGAGTTTGATTTTACCGTGATTGATAGAAAGAGAAATGATAATCAAATAGCTGATCATTTGTCTAGAATAGAAATAGAAATATTAACTAATTTTGCAAATGAAATTTTAGAAAATTTCTCTGATGAACAGTTATATAGTATTGATGAAATGGATTTACAGTGGTATGCTGATATAGTGAATTATATTGTAAGGGATATTTTACCACATGATATGAAAAATCCACAATTAAAGAAATTTATATATGATTCAAAAGACTATTTTTATGATGACCCATATTTATATAAACAATGTAAAGATCTAATTATTAGATAATGTGTGTCTTATGAAGAAACTCAACAAATAATTGAAAGATGTCATGATTCTCAATTTGGAGAACATTTTGGAACAAATAGAACTACATATAAGATTTTGCATTTTGGATTTTATTGGCCTACTATTTTAAAAGATGTTAATGAATATATTAAAATGTGCAATAGATGTCAATGAGTAGGAAAATTTTTTAAAAGAAATGAAATGCCTCTTAATTACACATTGGAAGTTGAAATTTTTGATGTGTGGGAATTAGATTTTATGGGACCATTTATGCCTTCATTTAGAAACATATGTATATTATTTTCTAATGATTACATGTCCAAATGGATGGCAGCTATTGTTGTATCCAGATGTGATGCTCGGAGTGTTTCTAAATTTTTAATTAAAAATATTTTTACAAGATATGGAATGCCGAGAGTAATTATTACTGATGGAGGATCTCATTTTAGGAATAAGAGAATCAAAAAATTAATTAAGAAATATGATATTATCAATAGATTCTATACTACTTATCATCCTGAGACTATCGATCTAGAAGAGATATCAAATTGTGAAATTAAAAGTATTTTAGAAAAAGCTGTAAATCCTTATAATTTGGATTGGTCTGCTAGACTAGATACTACATGATGGGCATATAAAACTGCTTATAAGACTTCTATAGGAATGTCCTCATACAGACTGATATTTGGTAAAACATGTCACTTACCAATAGAATTAGAGCATAAAGAATTTTGGGCTATTAAAGAATTTGATTTTAATCTAAAAGATGTTGGTGAGAAAATATTATTGCAACTCAATGAACTTGAGGAAATAAGAAATGAAGCACATGATAATGCAAAAATCTATAAAGAAAATAATGAAAATATGGCATGATCAAAATATTATTCAGAAGAAATTTGAACTTGGATAAGAAGTTCTATTATATAATACAAGATTGAGATTATTACAAGGAAAACTGAAATCCAGATGGTTAGGACCATTTAAAGTGATTAAAGTCTATCATTATGGAATTGTTGTTATTAAAGATCCTAACCCTGGAGAGGTATTTAAAATTGATGGGCGTCATCCGAAACATTATTATGAAGGGCAAATATCTCAATTTAAAGAAGTTTTAACGTTAAGTCAAACCCAACTAACCAAATGGTGTGTCAGGCTGACAAGGTTAAACTCAGCATTTTGTGGGAGGCAAGCCATACATATATGTCTATGTATTACTATTTTGTTTGATAAGTGTCTTATATATTAGCAGATAGTTATCCTACACAATTGCATTTATTATAAATTAAGTCAAATATTGGTATTGGAGAAAAAGATGGAATTAAATTGAACAAAAAATGAAAGTCACAAAATTTTGGCCACTGGCGCCGACGGCGCCCAAGAAAATGGACCTCAGTGTTGAGGCACCAATCAGGAGCGCCGACAGCGCTGAGAGTGGTTTGACGGTTCAGGCTACTTTTGGCAGACTTTGGCGGGATTTCGCTCCATAATAACTGCTGGGAGGTATTTTTGAAGTCCTAATAATTTCCTAGGATGCTTAGAAACTTCCTATTTTTGGATTCCATGGATTTCAATTCCAGAAATACTTCAAGGTATGGAGTTTTCAATAGAAGAAATTTTATTAGTTTTCATGCATAGAGATTATACGATAAATTTATTATGAAGAATAGATTGATCAAGGAGAGAGGATTTGTTAATTATGGATTGATCAATCCAAGTGCCTCAGTTAACAATATCATTTTGTAAAGGCGATGAGAAGTTCTGTGTTACACTACCATTGCGGTTATTGTGCATGTAGTGAAGGAGTTCTATGTAGATGTACATAGAATTACCCAAGGAGTTATCTTCATATGAGGTAAGGTTCTACCATTTACTCCTGTGAGAATTAATGAATTGTATATGATAGAAAATGTTCCAATATGTCATTATACAAATTTCATTCCTATGTGAGATTTTATGCAAGATGTTTATAATTTTCTGACTGATGAAAGTGATATGTGGGAAGTATGAGATGAAAGATATATTAGTTTTCCTGCTTCATCACTTAATCCAATTTTGAAGCAGTGGCATTTCTTTATTTGTGCAAAATTACTCCCTACTTTAAAGATTAGTAGAGTCACCAAGGAAAGTGTTATTTTAAACTACTATATTCGAATGGAAACACCTATTGATATAGGATCAGTCACATATAAATCTATTATGGGTATCATTATGAATGCGCCAATTTATGGACTTCGACATCCTTCTACAATTTTTCAAATTTGTAGTCAATCCCAAGTGTCATATGAAAGTTGGAAAAAAGTTTTACTACCATGGGAAACCATGATCCCTATTGATGATCAGTATGTTGGTAATGAAAATGAAGCACTTAATGCTATTCTAGATCATTCTTCACATGCTTCAACTCTATTAATACCACAATAGTAGGAAGTTCACTTGCTTTAGATAAGAAATTGAAGAAAATGGAAAGGGAGCTTCAAAGTATTATGAATGCGGTGGGAGATCTTAAGTACCTTTTTAATCACCTTGATTAGAGAATGAAAGAAAATTTTGATCATACTCGAACTTTTGAAGCAGGATTATTTAATGTTTAAAGAAAATGGGTGAATTGATGAAACTTTGATAGATCAATTCCCGTACCGATCCGTCTACAACCTATATGTTCTTTACAAAGTCATGAGAGATATTAGAGGAGGTGAAAGAACTGAGGATGAAGCTAAATGATTGGAGACTTTGGATTCTCTACTTGCTTAAGAATATTTATGTATTTGATGCAATTGTGTGGATTTTATTTGATTTGGTTTGGTTTGTTTTTGCTTTAGAATTTTGAACTTTAATTATGTGTATAGTTTTGTGTCAGCGTTTAGTGTTGTGGCTTGATTTTGACACTAATTTATAATTAGTTTGCTTAATAGGTGTCAATGTGTGATTTGTGAAATGTGTTTGTAAAAAATGTATTTTCATATATAAAAGTTAGTTTGTTGTTTTTTGTGAAAATGATTGTTTGTAAAATTTTATTTGTAAATTATTATTAGAAAAAATTTGTGTTTAAAAATACTAAAAAATTTTGGAGTAAATTAAAAGGAAATTGAAAATTTGAAAAAAAAAACAAAATAGTGATTTTCGGGCCTTCAGCACTGACGGCGCCTTCGACCGAGAGCAGTAATAACCCCTTTAATTCGTGACTTCCACCTCAAAACTTCTATTTTTACCCCTAAAGTCATCTTTAACCTTCTGTTTATGCACCTAGAGCTTGATTTTGGGCGGATTTGAGGCAATTTACAGGTAAAGGAACTTTAGATTTCATCTCTCGAGGAAAGAGCTACACTTTAAAGTAAAAATGCTTTGGTAAAACACTTTTACTTAGTGGATTTAAGTTTAAAGTGATTTACAATTTGATTTTTGGAATTTTAGAATTTATTCAGATTTTTATCAATTTTTTCTAGATTTCTTATGGCACCTAGATCATGCAAAAGAAAAAAAGAATATGATGAGGCAAAGTTTGTTAGCTTTAAAGCTAGTACTCGATTTCATAATCTTCGAGAAAATAAAAAAGTAATTCTGGATCGAGGTTCCAAAAATCCAGGAGAAGAAGTTGAATGATTGATTATCGCTCGGCAGTGGGAAAACATTTATTATTTTACTGTCAATGTGATAGCTGGGATAGTTATGAAATTTTATGCACACTTTTTGGAGGCTTCTGATGATTTTTTTTTGTTCGAGGAAAAAGTGTGGAGTTTACTCCAAGAAAAATGAATGAGTTTTGTCAGTTAGAAGATGTTTGTAGATGCAGTATCATTCATTCTTTTCCACAAATGAGGCCTTAGTTGAGGTTACTTCTTTTCTGACTGGTGAGAAAGGGGCTTAGATAATAAAGAATGGAGTTAACTTCAACATTCACCTTTTTGTTTTAAATGTAGTATCTAAAGCCTGACATTATTTTATTTCTGGGAGGATGATTTGAACAAACCATCATAGTGAAGTGACTAAGAATAGAGCCATCTTGAACTACTGTATTCAGCAAGTGATGGATATAAATGTAGGCTCTATCATTTGTATGAACACTCGATCTATTGCTCTAGGAGAGACCACTGGTGGATTGGCACACCCTGATCACATTATACACTTTGTGAGCATGTAAGAGTTGATTTTAGACCTGATGAGGAGAGGATTGAGTCTCAGAGACCGATTTGGCCTACAAACATTAAGACTTATGAGTCCCATGTTTATTGGAGATCTGGAAGTAATGCCTGGGATATTCCTTCTAATTCTAGAACCCCAACATTTAGTGAGCCTACTTCAAGTGACGCCAGTAACAGGGAGTTATTGGACTAGATAATGATTCAGCAGAGAGATATTTTGAGGTTGGATCATAAGATGCAAAACATGGAGGCTAGAAATGCTCATACAGATGATCTGATTAGCCAGAAGTTTGAATATGACGCTATTTATGATGATATTTTAGTGTAATACCTGAGGGTAGTTCCCTATTCACCGTGTTTATACTCCATATCAGCAGCAGAAGTTAGATGTTATGATGAAGAAGATGATGACTGGTGATCTTTTTGTTTGTTTGTTTGTTTGTGTTGTACTTTGTGATTGTATTATTTATTTTGTGAAATTGTTGAGACTCTGTTGTTATGTTTTAATGTGAAACTATAATTTGTAATACACTTTTCATTTTTAAAATTTAGTTTAGTTCTATTGTTAGTTTCAGCACTTTGTTATATGTATTGTAATTAAATCTTTCTCAGTAAATTTTATATATATTATGTGTAATTTAATGTTTTGAACCGTGTATTTTTTCATATTACCACCTGCAGTATTTCAGAATTTATTTATAAAAATTAGAATCTTCAACAGTATGAATTTTCTTTTTGTATTTAATGTTTTCTTTCACCCATTTATTTTTAAAGTTCTTCATGTAAATCTTTTAAAAAAATTTAAGTTTTGGGGGGAGAAAAATTATTTTAAAAAAAGAAAAGAGAGAACTTAATTTTATTTGTCCTCACTTAACTATATTTTCAAAAATTTTAAATTTAACATGACCTTTGGTATTATGGGTTAACTTTGGATAACTATATTTATGTTTCTAAATATATAGTAAATTTATGTAAAAAATTTTCAATGATAAAGGTTAATTCTAGAGACTAAGATATTTGGTAAATGATAATAAGACTATGTTTTTCTATTTTAAGTAAAGGAATTTATATTTTTGAAGTATTAAACATATAAAAAGAATATTGTAAAAAGAAAAGAATTAAACTTTATGTAATTTTTAAGTTAATATAAATTTGTTAAGTGAAGAAATGTAAAAAGTTTTTAACTCTAAGAAGAGGATAGTGAAGTTCAAAATAATTAAAGGCTATCTAGATATAGTAATCCTCACATAGATAAAAAAAAAGAAAAGAAAAGGGGATTAAAAATGATCCTAAAAAGTAAAGAAAAAAAGAAAAAAGATGTGGGGAGAAGCTTGAGGTGATGCCTAATTAAAAATTGGTTTCACTTGAATAAACTTAATGAAAAAGACAGGGACACAATTTCTAAACTTTTTATTTGAGTATTAGCTTAATGACTAATAAAGTTTTATGAAGTTCTTTTCATATGAATTTTCTAAGTGACATTAATATGACAAATTGCAATTTTTCTTGAAAGAAATAAAGGATAAGAAATCTTAGACTTAATTACTGAATATCCTAGCACCTTTAGTATTAACTAGAGCTGTTTTGAATTTTTCTTAAGTTATACTATTATGTTTAGAGAACTTAAATATGGAAGTTTAGAAGTTAAATTCATTACCATAAGTCATATTTTTATGTAGTATAGGAGTTACTTGAGGACAAGTAACATGTAGGTTTGGGCCATTTTGATACACAAAAAAAAGATGCATTTTTAGACCCATATTTTATACTTATGTTTTGTGATACTGCACCTTAATGGAAGGTATTATGATTTTTTCTTGCAGGTTGTTGATTTCTAGGACATAACAAAAAAAATGAAGCAAAAAATGATGGAATTTGGAGTCAAAAGGACATTTTTTAAGAAGTACTTAGAGACAACCGCGCCAAGGGCAGCGCCTAGAACAACAGAACAGCTGAAGTTTTTACTAAGCACCGACGGCAATAGACTAGCACCGATGGCACCAAATGCGGTTCATCCCCCATTTCTAGAAGGTTCAATTTATTTGGATGATTTTTTATGAGTTTTTGGAGGCACCTCTTGGAGAACCGACCTTGGGCTTTATTGGGAGCCAAAATTCATCAGGAAATTGACTCCTTTTCACTCCAAAACGTTCCACCACGCTCCATTTTCTTCGTTCTTCATAATCCATCTTCATTCCACCATCATATTGGAGTCCATTAGTGATTCTTCTTTTATAATTTATAGTTTTTGTGGTGAGATTTAGTGTGAAACTTTCTGTAAGAGTGTTAGAGAAGGAGAAAAGTGAGAGATATCTTCTTCCTGTATTTCTGAGGAAATGCTACAAAGGATTTGCTTTGAGAAAGAGTTTTAGATAAGTTTTTTTTGTTTATTTGTGTTGTATGTAACTTTCTTTTATATATGAAATTTGTGTTTTGTTGTGTCTTTCTCATGAAATCTGAGTAGTTCCCTCTATCTTTCTCCTTGCTTTGAGATATGGTGAAATGAAGAGATAATATAATGTGTCAATATTAAAATATAAAATAAATTGTGATGATTTTTCAACTCAAAACCTATATTACATTTTGATTTGACCAATTGAATTTTTAAAATATGTTGGGAAACATATGATCTAGGAAATGGAGTATGAGTTCTACAAAAGAGTGAGAATCACATTTGATTTCATGAAGGAGAAATTCGTTCATGGAATTAAGTGCAAATAAATAGGGAAATATTCCTTATTGGGTAAAGAATTGGAGAAATTTTAGAGTGAGAGACTAAAATCCCCAATTTGGTCTTAGTGTTAAAAACTAAAGCGAGAGTTAGCCTTCAAATGAAGGAAAGTTGGAGCTCTAGAGTGGGAGCTGGTATCCTCCTAGCCTAGCCACGGATTTAGGGACTAAACATAGGATTAGCCAATGATTTTCTATGTACTATGAGAACTATAATTGGTCTTATTTGGCACAATACATATTATAAACATTTATCTCATATCATTTCACCAGAACCTCATTGTAGTGGGAAGGATGCTTTTTCACATAAGAAATCTTCATTACATAAACATAGTTAGTAGATTAGTATTTACTTTTTAAACTTTGTATTTCTGTTTTGCTAATAGTTAAGTACTTTAGTTTTGATAATATCTCAACATTTGGAATTAGTGACAGTGATTTCGTTTGATTTTCTTTAATTTTCCTAGTAAAACTTATCATTCCCAATTTACACCTTCCCCGTAGGATTGATATTTGGGGCTTGAATAGAAAGTCCTTTATTACTTGACAATGATATGTATACTTGCGTAGAATCCCATTATTAATTGCCTATAATTATATATACTTTACACAACTTACTTTGCTTACAAGGATCAAGTTTTCGGCGCGGTAGTGGTGTCAACTTCATAAATCCTTACATGCAAAAATTTGGGATCAGGCAACCCACAGTTATCAGTGCGTATTTATTTTAAATATTATGTTGTTGTGTTTGATTAAGAAAAATGTGATAGTTTTTCTTAATATATAATAATATAGTAAAGACTCTAAGACCTTAAATTATGACTTAGACGAGTTAGAGTGCAAATTAGGATGTCAAGTATATCTGTGCTAAAGTAAGCACCAATGATTAAGCGCCAACACTCGACGCTTAAGCGCGACTATTTAAAAAATGTGTATAATTAATATTTTAGAAGCTTTATATGCTTTTTAGTGGCTTTAAACGTGTTTTAGTGGTTTTTGAACGTTAGTAGTGGGTCTAGGCTTCATCTAATGCCCATAAATAGCTTAGGAATGAAGAGAATTGTCACCCCACTTTAAATTTTCATCCTAAAGTCTAAGTGATGAGAAAAAGAGTGAGAGAACATACAAATATGTGTTTTTGGGAGATGTAAATGAAGAATAAAGAAGAATCCATTAAGAAGAGGTTTGTCAGTCAAAGTGTGTAAGAGTTATACAAAGGATTCATAGTCGTTAGTATAGAAGGAATAGTGGAGAAGATTGCAAAGATTAAGACCAATGTGGCTTCAATTGAAGAAAAAATGAATAAGAATTACACACATTTTGAGCATATCGGATGACAACTCAAAATGAAATTCAGCAATACAAGTCATATAGAAGAAGTGGATAAGTGATGTATTTGAAGAATAAGTGGATTGAAGAAGAATAAATGATAGCTCTTCATCGTCGTCTGTTCTACCAAATCTATATTTTGAATGCCCAAGGAGAAACAAGTGAAAGGTCGGGATATGTTCCACCAGAAGGAGATGGAATTAAATTTGAGAGTCTAGTTTTTTTTTTATAGTTAGTGTTTGTTTGTTTTTTTGTGTTTTGATGTTAAGTTTGTTTTGTATTTGAATTGATGTGTTTAGGAGATATCTCATCCAAGAATCTTTGCATTAAAGAAAATATGTGTTTGTTTGTGAAAGTGTTTTTATTTGTTAAGAAAATTGTGTTTGTATTTGTTTTGAAAAACTAATGAAAGTGTTTGTTTTTGTGAAAATTTATGTGTTCTTTAATGTTTAATCGAAATTGTAAAAATTTGTGAATTTTGAGAAAGTGATGAATAAAAGAGGATAAAAATAGTTATTATGATTTATAAAACCATTTAGGGGTGGATGACTTAGGCAAGATGTGCATTTAACTTAAAGATCAAATAGAACCAAAATTTTACACTGGCAACTCAGCATAAGAACCACAGGCTTAAGCGCAAGTTACTAAAGAGGTAGGCACTTAAGTGCCAAACCAGACATGCTTAAGCACAAGTTCACTTAAACCACTTCACGAATGATTAAAGGAGAAAAATTTAACCAAAAATCGCCAATTTTCTCCTTGACGTAGTCTTCTTCCTTGGGCATTGACGATTTTAGATCTAGGGCATCTCTAAAGTTGAAGATTTCTTGGTGGAATTGAGCCAAATTTGCTAGATTTCATCTTCTCAAGGTGAGAGCTTCACTTCTATGTAGAAATTTTTTATTTTCACCATACATTTGGTGTACATTGTGGAATTATCCGAAAATTTCCATTCATGGTAAAAACTTAAGAAAAATCTATGGAAAATAAATGTAAATTATAGTTTAAGCTTTTGGAAGTTAAATTTAGTGATTTAGACTTGAGTTTAGGATTTATTGTTATTTTTATAAAATGTCACCAAAAATGAAGAGGAGCAAGGGGAAGGCTATTTTTGATTCAAGTAAATTTGTTAGCTTAAAAGCTCAAGATCAATATGCAGAAGCGATGCTATCAAGAAAGTTGATTTATGAGGAGTGTTTTAAAAATCTTGGAAGAGTTGTGGAAGATTTGATAGTTTAGCGACAGTGGGAAAGATTTTATTATTTTTCTATTTTGGCAGTTATTTCTGTAGTTTGGAAGTTTTACGCTAATCTCCCTGAGGCAAAGGAAGATCATATTATGGTGAGAGGGAAATCAGTAGCTTTTTTCCCTTGAGGTAATCAATTCATTTCATCAGCTACCCCCAAGTTTATTATGTTTCTATTCAACTTATACTCCTATGGAGGGATATTTATATAAGATCAATTCTTCATTAACGGCGAGAAGAGGATTATGGAAAATAACAAATGATAGGAGAGTGAATTTTCTTGCATCAAAGCTTGAAGCCATGGAAAAAGAGTGGCACTATTTTATTTCAGCTTGTATCCTCCATAACAATCAATCTAAATGAAGTTACAAGAGAGAGTCATTCTTAACTAATGTATTCAACAGTTGATGTTGATTTATATTAGATCCTTAATCTATCAGGCGATTACTATTTTTTCAATATTTGTGATTACTGTAGGATTGAGATTTGCAACCTTAATATTTTCTTTATGTGAGCAGGTTGGTGTGAGATTTGATAGTTGGGAGGACATTCTATAGCTACTAAAGTCTATGAAAACTTTCACTGTGTAATCTTATTCAGAGCATTTTATATTTGGCTAGAAAGGAGTATTTTCAAGAGGTTTAGGTGCTTCTACATCTCGTACTACTACTTCACGAGCATCTACATCATAAAGCAAGTCGACTAGTCCTGATGTGCAATCACAATTAATGCAGAGGATGTTAGATAACATCAACTCCACTGCAAATAAGGTACTAATTTAAAGAATTATGTAGGAAATATTGATACATATATGAAGAGACATAGCGATTATGAAGAAAAATATCACACATCTTTGGAACACCGTAGCATGTGTGACCAAAGTGTAATATTTCCATCGTATCCACATTACCCTCACTATGAGCCTACAAAATTTTAGCATGATGATGATGAGGAGGAGGAGGAAGAAGCGGATTGATTTTGAATATTTTAATTGTATGAACTTTTTTGTGTTGTAGTTATTTAGACTGCTACTCTTTCATATGTTATTGTTTATTGTAGGTGTTTGGACTGCTGTTAATATGTGTGTTGTTATGTGTTGTGTTGGATAATGTAGTGATGTTTAAAAATATATTTCTATTGTTTTGAGTAGTTATGTTTTATTTGTTCTGTGGTAGTAATTGTGTGAACATGGCTGTTTAGTTGTATTGTGATAGTTTGTGAAGAACTTATTCTAGAGATATTAGGAAGGTTTAGAATATATTTCTATTGTTTAAATTTTCAATTTACTACCACGTGCTTTCTTTCTGTTTTATTTATTAATTTAGGTTAGTTTGTGTTTATTTGTATTTAAATTATCCTCCACTGAATAGAAGTGTAATGAATCTCATATATGTTAAAATTAAGTTAAATTTGATCAAGTAATTTTTACTCTTATTATTAGTTTTTGTACTTGTACGTTTAGGATACGAAAATTCCTGTAAGCATGCTATTTTTAGTTTTCATTACTTCACATATATATTATGCTAAAATGGTTTATTTTATTAAAAATTTAAGTTTGAAGGAATGAAAAATCAATTTTTAAAACTTTAATTTTATTTGTTCTCAAATGTGCAACAAATAACTTTAATTTTGATTTGGAAAGAAATAATTATGCATATGAAGTTATATTAGGGAAGATAAATTTTGAATATAGAAATGAGTAAGAAAATTTAGTTGAAACTTATAGTGATGAAGAAAAAATTTAAGTTAAAAATTTTTAGTGTAGAAAAGATGAATATTGTGTAACTATCATTAGTAGAAGAAGTTGTATTTTTGAAAAATGTAGAGGGATTTGACTTTTATTTTCAATACTTAACTTTCTTTTATTAAAAACAATTTTCAAAACTACTATTTTATTTTTATGTAATGTATATATATTATACTTTTACTTTGGGAAAGGAAGAGTGGAGTTCAAAACCATTAAAGGCCTATCTAGAAATAGTAATTCTCACTTAAAAAAAATAAAGATTAAAAAGATCCTGAAAGAAAAAGAAAACTAAAAAAAAAGTTAAAAGAAAAGTAAAGTTGAAATAGGTAGGAGAAGCTTAAGGATTAGTATCTAATCAAAAATTGGTTCCACATCCAATATTTTTAAAGTATAAAACTTGAAAAACTCTTAAGCTTAAGGATATAATTTAGTAAGTATAATTATTCTTAACAAAAACTTTAAGTGGGGGAGATATATTGCCTAAACCCTATATTTGGCAAATCTATAAGTATCTGCGAACTGGAAAGGAACTCAAATTTTCAGACTTTTTCACATTAAAAGTTTCTGAACTCTAAGTTGCACCCATTTATAAAGTTTTTTTCTAAATTGGCTACTATATTTCTTGAACAAAACTTTAGAATATGGTAACGAAACTCATTTGCATAATCTACTTATGTTGGTTTTGAAAGATTAGAGTGTCACTTGAGGACAAGTAACATTTTAAGTTTGAGGGATTTTGAAACCCATAAAATAGATAACATTTATATATACATTTTTATACCAATTTTTGAGATATTGCGCTTTAATGAAAGGTATTTGTGTGTTTTCCTTTCAGGTACAGTTAAATGGATGAAGTATGGTGAAAGGAGTGAAAAAAGATCAAATTTGGAGCAAAAATAAAGGTGTGAAAATGAACTGTGGTGCCTAAGAACCCAGAACTAATGTTTAAGCACAAGGAGGTAGAAAAGGTCTTGCCTAAGCATAGAAGACCTCACGCTTACCCATTAAGGGTAGTTATGATGATAATTCAAGGAATTTTGGATGAATTTCTAGGGTGTGTTTGAAGCAAATCTTGGTGAAAACGTGAATTACAGTTAATGAGCACAAAAATACATTGAAATGGCTATTGAAAAGAGACAACTCTTGGAATATTCATTGAATGTGGACACATTTTGAAGAGACGCCAAAGAACCTTTTGGAAAACCATAAAAAGGACTTGAATTGAATGGAGAGAATCTCTTTGAGGACCAAGGGAGTACTTTTGAGAGATGGAAAGAGATATAGTATAGGAGATAGAGAGATTTTAATCCTCTAAGGTTGGGCAACCAGACCTAGTGAGGATTGTAAGAAAAAGGAAGTGATTCAAAAGAACTTCAAGGGTTTGGTGGAGAGAAATTTGAGATAAGTTTTAATGATTATAACTACATTAGGTTTTAATTTAGACTTCGTGTGTTTTTACATGATTTTTACTTTTAAACTTAAGAGTTTTTGTGTTTTCTCCATGAATTTTGAGTAGTTTTATTTATATTTTTTTCTTAAAATGATAAGTAATCAAGTGTTGGAAGGAATTTGTGTGAAATATTTATCTATAATGTTGGAATAAGTTGTGCTGATTTAATTCTTGTACTTCATTTACTTCTTGATCTGGCCAATTAAGATGTTAATACATGTTGTGAGAACATGTAAGATCCGTAATGGTATTTCCTCAGTCAACTAATTGTAGAATTACATGAGATTGCATGGATGAGAATGTAATTCATATTGTTGAGTGCAAATAAACAGGGAATTAAACTTTAAAGGGTGTAGAGCTAGAGGACATTAGAGTGACAAGCTAAAATCCTCAGTTTGGTCTATTGTTTTAGGTTTTGATTACAAGAAGTTAACCCACTGGTAGAGGGAGAAGAGGGAACTCTAGAGTTAGAGCTAGTATCTTCCCTACTTAACCCGTCTTATGGATTATTCAAACTTTAGATTAGTCAATATTCTTTATAGCATCTCTAGTAAGGGTAAAGAATAATATTGCTCCTATTTGACATAATACAATGTAAATACTTCCACAACAGAATTCTTATACTTGTTACTTATTCATGATAAGGAAAAAGATATTTTATTTTTATTACTTTCATCATACAAAAATCTGGTTAAATTTTAGTAGTTGTTTACTTTATTTTCAATTATAAAAAATTATCAAAAAAGATAAATCTGATAACTTTTTGCTATGATGTTTTGATGATAGTCTTGTCATGACATTTTGCTTGTGATATATGATGTACTATTGACAACTTTTGTATCACCATATGTTATCCTTTGTCATGAAACGAAACTCTAGTTTTGATACATAAAAACAAAAAAACAAACAAAATCCCCAGTTCTTAATAGTGCTTGTGCAGATCCATAAATGTCAAGATAAACACATATAGTTAAAGGAAAAGAAAAGAAAAAAAAACAACAACAAAATGAAAAAACATGAATCAAGAATAGATAAAAAGTATTGAAATGATATAAAGAGTTAATTTTTTACCAGTAAATCAATAATTTAATTTTTTCTATGCATTTTGCACACGTTCTCTTAGTTATAGGATGTAAGACCTTCCTGGCTCAAAGTTATGTCTTTCCTTTAGCTTTTCTTTCGGATAGGATGTAAGTCTCCTAGCATTCCTTTCCTAAAATCGACATTTGACATATTTTCAGAAGTGGTATAAGACCTCCTTCAATTGAGTATGGCATCCACTTTCTCATAGCTATCGCATATAAGACCTTCCTGACACAGAGATATGGCTTTCCTTTAGCTTTTCTTTAGGATAAGATGTAAGTCTCCTAGCCTTCCTCTCCTAAAATTGACACTCGACAACTTTAAGAAGTGGTATAAGACTTCCGTCAATGGAGTATGGCATCCACTTTCTCCTCGCTATCAGATATAAGACCTTCCTAACACAATGGTACAGCTATCCTTTAGCTTTTCTTTAGGATAGGATGTATGTCTCTTAGTATGTTTTCCTAAAATCGACATTTGACATCTTTTGAGAAGTGGTATAAGACCTCATTCAATGGAGTATGACATCCACTTTCTCCTCACTATCGGATATAAGATCTTCCTCACATGGAGATATGGCTTTCCTTTAGCTTTTCTTAGGATAAGATGTAAGTCTCCTAGCATTCCTTTCCGAAAATCAACAATTGACATCTTTTGAGAAGTGGTATAAGACCTCCATCAATGGAGTATGACATCCACTTTCTCCTCGCTATCAGATATAAGACTGTTGAGCTCACTTTTGGTTGATGACTAGTCATTCTCTTCAGTAGCTTAGGGTTTAGTCATATGACTTTCTATTGACAACTCTTAGAGCTAGAAAAAGGCACCCCCACCATTACAAATTCTAAACTCTTCTTTATTCAACTTAGTAGGTGGGGTCATTACGGGGGAGCTCAAGGAGAGTTACTATAGGGCTATTTGACCTTAGTTTTAACCTTGGGTGTTGGTCTAGAGCTAAGGCACTCACTTCACTCACTACCCTAAACCCAGAATTTCTTGGCTTTGGTCCCGTGAGCCTTTGGGAAACTCATGTAGATGGTCCCCTAAACCTACTAGGCCTAGGCTAGGGTTTAGCTAAGACCAGTACATAGAGGACCCAAATGGGGTTTTTATTTTTCCATGGCTTACTTTTGGTGATTAGTTCCCCAATTTTACCCCAAATACGCAGTCTGGCCTTTCGCCCCTAAACCTACCCAAATTACTTAAATACCCTTGAAACCCTAAATTTGATCAAAATTTCCAAATTTATCCAAAATACCCAAACTTGTTAAAAAATCATTTCAAACCTTCTGAAAACACCCAAATTACCTAAAATCACCAAAAAAAATTGCCAATTTATCAAATTGTCCCTGATGGGCCCCAAATTTCAAAAATTCTAAAAAAACCCAAAAATTCCAAAAATATTCCAAATATTTCCAATTTCATTTTTTTTAACTACCACATGACCTAATTTGGCCAATTTGACCATCGTTCATCAAAACGCTCAAATTGTCTTTAAAGGCCCAAATTTCCCTAAATTTAACTCAAATGTCCATCAATTTGATCCCAATCTCCCCAAATTTCAATCCCAAACTCAAATTCACCCTCAATGTTACCAAAATAAACTTAATCCAAGCTTCATTGATCCATCTTGAACATCTGCACCAATCCTGCTTCAATTATTCCCCCATTGCTGATTTCCACCACCAAAATTTTCTTTGATCCATCCATTTCTCTTGAACATCTGCACCAATCTTGCTTCAATTGTTCCAGTATGATTAAATTTATTCTTCATCCTTCAATCTAGGTGATCAAAAAGGTAGTTAAAATTTGCATTCATAATACTTTGAAGTTCTCTTTCTATTTTCTTAATTTTCTTCTCCAAAGCTATTGAACTTCCAATTGTTCGTGACATTAATGGTGTTGAAGCATGTGATGAATGATCCAAAATAATATTTAATGCTTCATTACCATTCCCAATATAATTGTTATCAATAGGAATTATGGGCTCCCAAGGTAATAATACTTTCTCCCAACTTTCATATGGCACTTGAGATTGATTGCAAAGT
Organism: Phalaenopsis aphrodite; assembly: GCA_003013225.1. Taxonomy (NCBI): domain Eukaryota; kingdom Viridiplantae; phylum Streptophyta; class Magnoliopsida; order Asparagales; family Orchidaceae; genus Phalaenopsis; species Phalaenopsis aphrodite. The sequence goes on from NEWO01000640.1 coordinate 433,537, forward strand.
AGAAAAATTGTAGAAGGATGCCCCAATCCATATATTAGCCCATTCAAAAAAATACTCATAATAGATTTGAAAAGAATCAATCCCACATCAATGGGCTTTTTCACTTGAATGTAATAGTTTAAAATCACACTTTCTCTTGTAACTCTACTAATCTTCATGGTAGCGAGTAATTTTGCAGATATGAAGAAATACCATTATTTTGATATTGAATTAAGCAGTGAAGTAGAGAAACTAACATATCCCTCATCTTTAATTTCCAAATTATCATTTTCATCTGACAAAAAAGTTACATACATCTTGCATCAAATCTCTCGTTGGCACAAAATTTGTATAACGATTGTTGACCTCACTTTTGGTTGAGGTTTAGATTTTCCTATTTAATACATGGAACCCTCACAATTAGGAATTCTACACTCTTCTGTACTCAACTTGGAGTTGCACATATTGGTCCTAACCTCTAGCACTTAGTAGGTGGGGTCACTATGGGGAAGCTCAAGATGAGTCACCCTTAGGACTGTCGGACCTTAGGGTTGACCCTAGGTGTTGATCTAGGGCTAAGGCACTCAATTTCAATGACTTGCACTCACAATCACTCACTACCCTAAACCCAAAACTTCTAGGCTTTGGTCCCTTGATACTTTTGGGAGACTCACGTCGGTGGTCCCCTAAACCCATTAGCCTTAGGCTAGGGTTTGGCTAAGAACACTAGATAGAGGATCCAAAATGGGGTTTCTATTGGTCCACGGATTATTAATGGTGGTTGATACTCCAACTCTACTAAGATACCCAACCTAGCCTTTTGCCTCTAAACTCCCCCAAATTACCTAGATACCCTTTGGACCCCAAATTTGGCCAAAATTTCCAAATCTAGCCAAAATGCTCAACTTGGTTCAAAAATCATTTCAAACACCTTGAAAACACCCAAACTACAAAAAACTCCCAAATTGACCAAATTACCAAAACACCCCTCTTTAGCCAAAATTCCCAAAAATTCCAAAAAATCCCAAAAATCCCAAAACCTCCCAAACTAAAATTCACCCTCAATGTGACAAGTAAAAAATGAAGGAGGGATAGGGAGAGAATTTATAAGAGAGAGAGAGAGATAGTGAGATAGAATTATAGAAATAATGAGAAAGAAGGTTTATGTGTGTGTGAGAGAAGAAAGATAGGCAAGAAATTGAGGGAAACAAGAGATGTAGGGTGAGAGAGAGCATGAGAATGAGTGTGGGAGAGGGGTTGAGTTTGAGAGGGAGAGGGAGAGAAGTGGGGATGGGGAGAGAGAGATATGAGGAGCAAGAAAGGGCGGGAGACAATAAATAAGAAATCTAAAGAGAGAGAGAGAGATGGTTTATGATATAGAGAGAATGAGAGAGTAGGAGAGAAAAATGTGCCTCCCTCCCTTTGCTTGCTCTCTCTCCTACACATAAACATTCATTCTTCTCTCTCCCTCTATTAACTACTCTCTCTTTCTATCTCTCCATCTCGGTCTCTCTCTATCTCTCTCATGCTAACAACCTTATTCTCTCCCTCTCGCTTTCTTTTTTTTCCCCTTCCCCTCTCTCTGCGGTCTCGTTATCTCTTTGTCCCCATTTCTACCCCTCACATGATAGAGGTAGGAAGGGAGATAAAGATATTGAGATAGAGCTAGTGAGAGATAAAATATAGGGAGAGAAGTGAGAGTTAGAGAAGATAGAGAGGGAGTTATGGAGGGAGGGATAGTTAAAGGGAGTGTAGGGATAGAAAAGAGAGAGAGTAAGAAAAAGGGAAGGAGAGATAATGAAAGAGAGGTGGGAGCGAGAGAAGATGGGAGAGGGAAGGAGAAAGTGTGAGAGAGATAGAAAGGGAAAGAAAGAAGTCAGATGGAATGAGAGGGCGAGTGAGAGAGAGACCAAGAGAGAGGGAGGCAGAGAGAGAAAAGAGTGTGTTTGAGAGAGAAGATAGAGAGAGACCTATAGAGAGTGTAAGAGAAAAAGAAAAAAGACCAAAGAGGGGAGAGAGTGTTTGCTTGAGAGAGAGAGACTGACAGAAAGGAAGCTAAATAGAGTGAGGGAAATAAGGAGTTATAGAGAAAGGGAGAAAGAGATAAGTGAGAGAGGGAGTAAGGGAATCATGATCACCCCTTTTTGATGTTCAAATGAAATTCAAATAACGAATTTTTAGTTGTTTTCTTTACTTTTTCCTTAATATGATATGTGATTAGGTATTGGATGGAAGTTGTGTGAAGTATTAATCTTTAATGTTGGAATAAGTTGTGAGGATTTTAAACCTTGTACTTCATTTTCTTCTTCATTTGGCCAATTAAG
>NEWO01000640.1:436714-455644 GCA_003013225.1 Phalaenopsis aphrodite
ATCCTTAATTAAACTCCTAAGGACCCACAAAAATTGGTAGGTCGCCAAAACTTTGCTGTCCTCCTTAATATAAAATGTCCTGACATGCATTTTGAGTTTCAGGTGGTAGAACGAGAAGACTCGCTAGGTACGTTTTTACAGTTTACAACGTTATCTTTCTTGTACCTTTTATACTTGCAAAACTTGCATGATAAACAATGCTGCCACCCTACATAAGAACTAAAACTATCAAGATAGCCAAAAAACCAAAACCAAAACTAAAGTTAAGGTCAACCAAGATAAAATTCACTGCCACAACGTTCAAAATATAAAACAACTCAAAATTTAATCACAAACATCACACAAAACAACAACTACAACAAAATTAAGATGTCTCTATCAGATGATTGAGAACCCCTCAAAGGAGGTAACCTACTGTTGCTAACGAGGCTTCTCACAGTCTAAATGAAATTATGGAACTCATTAAGTTCAGTTTCATAAATTTAATTGGACTAAGTGAATCCAATAGAAAATAGTGGTGCCAGAACGAGGGAACCGTGGGATCTTAACCTGTGTCACTCTAATCAACTTTAACATCCCCCATAAAATTTAAAGAACTACAACCATAGGGCCACCTGATTTGACAACATAACTAGACACCGTAGAAAACTCAAACTCGCCACGGCAAGAAGCTTGGAACTAGCATGGTGGGCAGCATGACTATCTTCAACAGCAAAACACGTCTACATTAGCTAAACCAACTTCCTTCTGTAGAATTAAACAACCAAGCCATAGGACTTCGAGGTAGTCTGCTTATGCAACATAAATCCTCAACTCATCTTTAGGCCTTTGTACAACTCTGTTGTACAATATAAGCCCTTACTCGTGTTAGGATTCCAAGGTTGTCGTTCGTCCCGACCTAAATCCTCACATCTTCTAGGCTATTCGTGTGTTTATCTCATATGAATGTAAGCCCTAACAAATAAAATTGGCAAGATGAAACACATAAATATTTCTCCTCAAAATTAAAGCCAAACAATACGATAGACTGGAAAGACACTAAGGTTCTCCTCCAGATCTATGTCATTCCCTAATTCTTATTCCTTTGAATTCCAAAAACAAAATGTTCCAAATTTGAGCCAATCCCATGTCACACCTCTTTGTCCCATATCATTGAAAAGTCCTTTCCTTTGAATCCTTTGAAGTTAATATTTCTTAATTTTTATCGAAAGTTTTCTTAGATGACTTCGATCATTTAAGATGTAATTAACTATAAGGGCTTGCCCTTATAGGAAGCTTTTCTCGAACCCAACTTAATATAAAACCTATTTCATTCTTCTTGCGGACGATGGTATTTCAATTCCGGTGATCGACAACTTCTTACGGGCAACTCCCCCAACCCAAAATAGTGCTGACAGCTTCTGGCGACTCCGCTGGGGATAAGGTTTTCTCTCTATTTAAGCAAAGAAAAATTATCTTCATACATCGGTAATGCGTTCATGTCCTTTATGAACCAAAATTACCCTTCTTTCGTTGGCATGCTTTACTCATTTCTACCTTGGGAAAATACGGTCAACTCTTTGGACTTCAGGACTACTTGTTCAATCACCTTTGAATAGAGGGGTTTAAGAGGTCATTAAGGACTCTTCAAATCTTCATGTGGGGTCAGACCCCAATAGGTGTGTTGGTGAACTAAATTCCACCTGGGCATTTTGAGTTGTTAAATGGGTCCTGCACTGGATACTAAACACTTCACATCTTCCTTCAAAATCTAATTTGTTATTTTGTAAGTTAAATCAAAGATATGTTGTGCTGCGCGCACTTCAAATTTTCATTTTTACAAGTTAATTTTTTTCTTCTTTCAAACCACCTTTTTATTAAAATTTTTAAAATCTCTACAAACTAAAACTTACCCGGTCTATAGATTAACCTCTGTTAATTTTTAGTGCTTACACTAAGAATACAAGGTTTTGGACATATAACTAACCCCAGAGCTTTCTTCTTTTAAAGCTGCTGCAATGGCCTGCCCAATGCTGACTTTTTCCTGCAACTTGCCAACAAGCCATAAAGCCCGCAACGTTGCCCCCACCATTAAGTTCGAAGCCTGATTTGAAGACCTCAAGGTTATCCTCGGGAAAGCTTCAATCGTTGTGGTGAAAGTCAGTGCTCCAAAAATTTAGGAGTCGTCTGTTGAGTTCAAAATCAACTATCTTCATGACTTCCCTTCTTGCAAGAAAGATAAGACTGCTACTACTACCGCAGCATCTGTCAAACCTACTGTTCCCGCTACCAAGAGAAAATAAATAATGATTGTTAAGGATCTAACTGAAGGATTAGTTGTTCTACCTTCAATGTTTGAAATCGGATCAAGTTCAAAGACTGCACCGCTAACCCAAACTCAGAAAATAAATCGCAACAGGAGGATTCAGAAAGCTGCTGAAGCACAGGCTCTTGAGAAAACACCTGTCGAGGAAGAGCCTCACCAAGAGGAATTTGAACTGTCAGAAATATATCCACTGCTGCGAGGAAGTAGATTTCATCCTCTAGTGGACACCGACGGACACAAGAGTGTCTAGAAGATTGTTGTTGTGTTACCATCACTTCATGGACAGGATAGAGAGAAAAAGAAGTCTGCACCTATCACTCGAGTCAGCTCAGTTTTTCAGAGACTAGCTGTCAAAGAGAGTTGTTCAGTCCGTGAGTTACTAAATGAGTGGCACATGCAAAATCCTATCAAATGAAGGAAGAGATTTTAAGGGACATCAAGTCCGCCAAACAAAAGTTAAATGAAAATCTACCAACTCGCATTCCCATCTGGTTCTGCTTGGGAAACAAGGTTGACACTGTCGCTATTACTACAGATTTCACTGCTACCAAAACCATAGGCCGTCGACTAGTAAAGTCAAGACTGGGTCCAAGAATTATTCCAAGCACAAATCACAAAGATATTCCTAAAAAGGAAAAGACAAAGAGGTTACTTGATATTGTATCTGGTCTACACCGTGAGGATCATATTTCTCCTCTACATACTTATGTTTCTGCTATGACACTCCGTCCTGAGACATCATCGTCAAAGAGGAAAATGTGGATACCTAAGGTTGTTGCACTGATAAAGTCCAGTGAACCCACAGGGCAAGATCATGGAATGAAACCCGGGTTCGAAATATCTGACATCATCGCAATGGATGTCAGTGAGATGGAAGAACAAGTACTAGATGTCTAGCAGAGTCCTCCAGATCTTAAGATGATTCAAGAATCAATAATCAAAGAAAAAGTTGAAAAGCTCAGAGTTAAGATTTCTGAGTTGGCTCGGGAACATGGAGTTTCCATCAATGATGATGATGAAAATTTCGACTATAAAGATTACCTCGAAGAATATTTCATGGATGTCCATGTTAACAAGACCAGGGCCACTGCATCTGCGCGCGATGCTCAACCTTCTACTGAAGAGAACAACGTAGATGAGCTGCACAGGGCTATCCTCCTAAGGGATGAGCAAGTCAGTCTTTTGGAGAAAATGATAGAATAGATGGCCGCCACCATGACCGCTATGGCCACTATTCAAGGGCAGTCATAAGCACCGCAACTAGCATCTCTAGAGATCAACTAACCAGAAATCATACATATTACAGATTAAAGAAGAGAGTTTGTCTCAACAAACAGAGATGAGCAACTGAAGAAGAATTCTCCACCGGGTGCCATGCAGAGAAATAATTCAAACAGATGGTCGAGCAAGTTTGAGATGCCTTAACCCAATCTAAGGGTGGTGCATTGATTCTAAAAGGTAGACTTCAACAAAAAGAGTTTGATGTCGTACCTTTCCCTAAGGATTTCGTATTCTCAAACTTCAAGGTATTTGATGGGACCAGAAATCCTAGACAACCCTAGCACACTTCCGAGCCAGTTGTGGCAATACAAGAAATAACAAAGCTTTACTCTGTCAACGGTTTGTCAGTAGCCTGCAGGAGTTGCTTTTGATTGTTATGTCGATTTACCCAATGGATTGGTTAAAACATTCACCGAGTAGGAACAATTACTTATAAAGAGATTCTTCGGAGTGCAACATCATGTTTCCATATGAGAACTCATGATGTAGAAATAAAAGCCTAATAAGACTTTAGTGGATTACATTTTGAGGTGGAAAAACCTTAGCATGAAGTGCAAACCTCAACTACAAGAACATCATGTGATTGAGATCCTACTTAAAAGTATTCATGGACCAGTAGCTTTCATGCTCAAGGGACTCACCATCAAATCCTTCGAAAAGCTACTCAGCAAGGCTAGCAGTCATCAGGAAAAAATCAAACTTATGGATTCTCACGAGAAATCCAAGACAACAAGAGTGTTTGAAAAGAAATCAGGAACAGTGGCGACTATCGACAAAGGAAAACAACCAACGAAGATATATGCAAAAAATCCTCATCAGTCTTCATCACAGCAGGCTCAGAAACAGAATAGTCAGTCCATCCAGCGACCACCTCAAGAAGGGTGGTCACCTCGAATAGGGAATAAGAGAATATCTCTAACAAAATGACAGAAAATGGTGTACTCTTTCAAAGATGAAGTTGTATCTAAAATATTCAGAAGTCTGATGAAGAAGCCCGAGTTCAAACTACCTGACCCAAAGAAGCCCGAAGAGGTTGATAAGAAGGATCAACCAAATTATTGCTCATATCATAGATTACTGGGACATACAATAGAAGAATGCTCCATATTTAAGGATTAGCTCGAGAAAAATCTCAAAGAAGGAAATACAACGATCTCGAAAGAGTATTTAAAAGAACTTGAAAAAGGTTCCATAAATATGATTTTGGCCGAGCCAATCTCTCCGATTGATCCATACACCAGAAAAGATGGATGGAATACAACTTGGAACAAACTTAAGAAGGTCCTAAACCAAATACATAATTTATCAAAACAATCTTCCGCACATGCCAGAAAAGATGGATGGGATACAGTTTGAAGCAAATCACCCAAAGAAGATGTTAAATCAAATCCAGAATGCTTCAAAGGAAACCACCGCTCAGAGTCTTCAGCCTGCCATGCTCGAGATGAAGATTTCACCGCCAGAGTCGTCGTCATCAATGTCAAAGAAAACTAAGAACACCATCACGAAGATTGATAGTACCGGGGGTAGGATAGGGGCTACCTCTACTAGATTGGTTGTCTCAAATTCGAGGAAGAAAATCCTTGAACTCCTGACTTCGTATGATTATCTTTTTACCCCTCCAGGGGCTGATGAATATAATGATCATGATTTTGGCTACGGTTTAACTATTTCTAGTGATGATGTAATTGATTGTGACCAATCTAACTCTGATCTCAATTCCCAAAATGATCCTCAAATCTCACTTGAGTCTGGTGAACTCGCTACAAATACCAAAGAAGATATCAACGATACCACTTACGACAGCACCGGGAGCGAAGAGCCAATCCTCAAACACTATGGCACACCACTCGCCCTCAACTTAGATCTTTCCGACAAAGAAGAAACACCGGAAGATTCAACAATGATACCTCAAGAAGAAGAAATTACGGAAATAAACTTAAGAAGTGGGAAAGTATTTTCCCCAAGGATAGCCCCTAAAAAAAGGAGAAAAATAGTAACTCGAGAAGAATTATCCCCACCTCCATCAATGGAAGAACCACACAGTCAACAAAAATTTGGAGGACCATACAAATTGGATTACAATGTGCTAGCTCATCTTAGGAAGTTGCCTGCTCGACTAAGCATTTATGACGCTCTGATCATGTCACGGGAGATGAGAGAAGCTATGGTTACAGCTTTGCTTGACCCAGAGATTTCCTTAGCTCAGTTGGCCAGCACATCCTCAGATGAAGTTTGCTCATTGAAAGAACATTCAGGGGTAACCTTCACAGATGAAGATTTACTACTTGGTACCAACGACAACAATCGACCACTCTACATCTCCTTCGACATCGTCAGATTCGTATTATCCAGAGTTCTGGTAGATCCAAGAGAATCTCACAACTTGATGAGCCTACGGACATTGGCTTATTTGGTCATCTAATCCCAAGAGCTTACGACTGATAAAATGATGCTAAGAGGATTTAATCAAAAAGAAGAAAGAGCACTTGGATCAATCACATTACTTATGAAGGTCAAAGAACTAGCAACAACCACTAAATTTCATGTCATCGATGTCGAGACCTCTTTTAATGCTTTGCTTGGTCGACCGTAGATTCATGAACACAACATGGTTCCATCATCTCTACATCAGTGCACCAAATACTGCAAAGAAGGACAATAGTACTGCATCAAAGGAGATCTACAACCATTTTCAATTCTTGAAGTTGGTATTCATGAAGATGCTTCCTACTATGTGCCACCAAGGAAAACTATCTTCTGGCACGAGATTCCGACAAACAAAAATGAAGATTCAGAAAACTCACAAAAAGGAGGCCATTCAACTTCGCTTCAATGATCTGCGGTCACCCTTCTACAACAAATTGGTGGAGGTTCTTTTAGTTCGCGCACCCGAGGTCTGGGCCGGGGACATGGACGGGGATGAATCAATCTAATTATTGAATGAACTAGGCCAACAATCAACATTGGTGATGAAGACAATTTTGAAGATGAAATAATGATGACAAAATAGTTGAAACCTCAGTATGAGATATCCTTAGAAGATACAGAGAAAAGTGAATATGAAACAATGTATGATCGGATAAATCACTATGTGAATATTATGACCCTTACTCCGATCCTCCCTCAAAAGGTCGAGAGTTTAGAGGTCAAGGAATTCAGTAATGTTGGTTTAAAGTTGATCAAATTTTTTTGTTCTTCTTCCTCTACTAATCTTGAAAATCATGTAAATTTGGATGATGATCCTGACAAATTAATGGAATTGTCTTTTGGTTACTTTTCTCTTTATGTAAATAATTTAATTCATCACGACATTTGTCAAATCAAATACCAAAAGGCAAACTACAACTTTTTGAAAATTATGGAGTGTAAAAGTCAAACTCCCAACTCAAAAGAGTCTCGGATTTGGTACAGTGGGACCAGTCGATGATTCATAATTTTATATGGTTGTTATTAGTGAATCTAGAGAGGATTGTCTCGATATTGATCAACCAATAGAAGTTGCTCCGCCAGAATTTGAGGAGGAAATCAAGTTAACTGTCGATGAGTTAAAGTAAATTAACCTCGGAACTGAAGAACGACCCCGACCCACCTTTATAGATTCTTTACTCAATGATGAAGAATCTTCAAAATTAATCAAATTGTAAATAGAATTCAAAGATTGCTTTGCCTGGAGTTATGATGAAATGTCAGGATTGTCAGCAGAAGTAGTAGTTCATAAACTTGGGGTGGACAAAGATATGACTACTGTAAAACAAGCTACAAGAAGAATGTGCCTCAAAATAGAACAACAAGTCATAGCTGAGGTGAATAAATTAATAGACGCTAACTTTTTGCGAGAAGAGCAGTACCCCACATGGTTAGCTAACATTGTTCCAGTCAAGAAGAAGAATGGACAGATACACATTTGTGTCGATTTCAGAGATCTAAATAAAGCATGTCTGAAAGATGAGTTTCCACTAACAATAACAGAAATGATGGTGGATATCGCTTCTACACATGAAACCTTCTCCTTCATCGATGGATCATTGGGGTACAACCAAATCAAGATGGCTCCCGAGGACGCAACACTTACAGCCTTCAGGACACCGATCAAAATTTTTTGCTACACAGTAATGTCTTTTAGGTTAAAGTACACTAGAGCTACATACCAACGAGCAATGATAAATATTTTTACGACCTCATTCACAACCAAGTAGAATGATATATGGATGATTTGGTCATCAAAAGTAAACAAAAAATAGACCACTTGTACAATTTAAGGATCGTGTTCAAACAGTTATGATGATATGACCTTAAAAATGAATCCCTTAAAGTGCGCCTTCGGCGTTACCTCCATGAAATTTCTAGGTTTTTTGTCCATCATCGAGGAATCGAGATCAACCCGGATAAGATTAAAGCCATCTTAGAAATGCCTCCTCATAAAAATTTGACACAACTACGTTCCTTCCAGGGGAAGTAGGCATATTTGAGACGCTTTATCTCTAATCTCTTGGGTAGGTGTCAGCCCTTCTCGGCATTAATTAAAAAGGATGCCAGGTTCATTTGGGAAGAGAAATGTCAGTGGGTCTTTGAGGATGTTAAACAATATTTCATGAAACCTTCTATTTTAGCAGCCCCTATCCCAAGGAAACCATTGATGCTTTATACCGCGGCCTTAGATGACTCTCTTGGAGCCCTCTTAGCTAAAGTCAACGATGAGGGTAAAGAAAATGCACTCTACTACTTAAGCCATCGTCTAATACCGATGGAGATGAGGTATCCACCTATTGAGAAGCATTGTCTGGCACTAATTTTTATCGCCCAAAAGCTTAGAAACTACATGCTTTCGCATAAGATAACCCTGATTTCAAAAGTTAACCCGTTGCAATATTTGATGACCCGACCAACACTCTTTGAACGTCCAACAATGATGGTCAATGATCTTTTTGCAATTTGATATAACTTTTGTTCCCCTCTGTTCTATCAAGGGACAAATTCTAGCAGACTTTCTCGTTGCACACCCACTGTCAGCTGGTCCCCTCTCAATGATGAACTACCAGATGAACAAGTACTACAAATGGAATTCTCCAGTGCTCAACGCTGGGAAATGTACTTCGACGATGCTTCATCAGCCAGAAAAGACATAGGCTTAGGTACAATTATACTAGGTAAATCTGGTATCAGTTTGAGCTTTATCACACCAGATAAAGGTATGTTGAGGTTCTCATACCACTTGACAGAGCTGTGCACCAACAATGAAGTAGAATATGAAGCCTCAATCACAGGGTTGGAGTTGGTAATTTCAATGGACAAAATAGATATTTCCATCTAAGGTGACTCTTAACTTGTCATCCAGCAAGTCGCCAAACAATACAAAAATCTGAAACCAAGACTAGCAGAATACCACCGTTACACGATGAAGCTACTGGAATAGATTCTCAATGTGACTTTCTATCGGATTCCTCAAGGAGAAAATGCCCATGCTGATGCATTAGCAAAACTCGCTAAGGAATTGGCATGTCCCCCGACGGATTCCATTGAAATCACAGTACGAGGAAGATAGGTTTTGTCTCAAATTGACCTGGAAAATCTACACAAGCTCAAAAAAGAGGAAACAACGATTGCAGTTGTGGATATCAAAGAAGATTAGCACATACCATTAGAAGAATATTTGTATACTGGAAAGTTGTCGAAAAATAAGACTGAGGAACGTCACTTCTCAAAAATCTCTATGTCTTACGCTCTAGTAGGAAACGTCCTCTACAGAGATCGTTTGACCAAATGTGGCTACGATGCCTAAACAGAGCTGAGGCAGAGAATATTGTCAAAGAAGTACATGCTGGATTGTGTGGCGCACACCAGTCAAGACCAAAGATGAAAATGAAGATCAAAACATACGGATATTATTGGCCAACGATGATGTTTGACTGCATGTAGACAGCCACAACACCCAACTATTGCTTCGTGGTCATTCGAGTGTTGGGGCACAGACATAATAGGTCTGATAAACCCTCCATCTTCTTAAAGACACAAATTTATTCTTACTGCTACAGACTACTTCTCTATATGGGCATAGGAAGTACCACTAAGAGAGGTTACAACACAACATGTCATCAAATTCTTTAAAAGCCAAATCATCTACCATTTTGGTGTACCGCGCAGAGTAATCTCCGACAGCGGGACGGCATGCAAAAGTACAAAAATCAATAATTTCATCAAAATACAAGGGATACATTGGAGATACTCTATAATTTTCTATCCCATAGCAAATGGATTGGCTGAAACCTTCAACAAGACATTGGTACAGATTTTGAAGAAAACACTCGATGAAAATAAAAGAGATTGGCACAACAAATTGCTAGAAGATTTATGGGGCTAACGGACAACATTTAGGACTTCCACTCAGTGTACACCTTACATGCTCGTGTACGGGTCTGAAGCCGTTCTGCTACTAGAAATTAAGATGTCATCTCTCAGAGTCGCAGTCACCAATCAACTTATAACAGAGGAAAGTGCAAAGCTCAAAGTTGAAGAACTAGAGATTCTTGAAGGAAAACAACTTGAAGCACAACAACATTTGGAACTTTATTAGGAAAAGATGGTGCAAGCTCACGAAAAATTGGTCTGCCCAATGACATTTAAAGTTGTTGACCTTGTCCTCATGCTCAAAAGGCCTATTCTCGCACACCACAGGATAGGTGAAAAATTTGAGCCAACTTGGGAGGGACCATTTGTCGTTAAAAAGGTCGATGCAGGAGGAGCCTACCAATTAGTAGACTTCCAGGGTGAAAGACTCATGCTACCAATCAACGGACGATACCTGAAAACATATTACGCAACCTGACATTGCTTGCTGCCACTCGCTTTAAAAATTTTGAAATTTTGATTGTTTAGGGGGTTATCTATGTGGCCAAAAGTTCGTGACCGAGTCTAAAATTTTTGTAATTAACCTCAATTTAATGAAGAATTTGGAAAAGTACACAATGCAATTCTCTTTTCTAACTCTAAGTTTAAATTTAATATTCTACTAAATTAAACAAAATAAATACATAAATAAATAACTTCTTCACCAAAATAAATTAAAATATCCTCTAACTTAATATCTCTATTTTGTTCTTCTTCACGCTAAGTTTCAGCTCACTGGACTGTATCTTTAACTTAAGAGACAGAGGTTGAGCAGGCTTGCTCATGGAAAGAACCTACTCTAAGCCAAGAAAATGGATGAGAGGAAATGGAAGGATCACAATACAATGCAGATGCTGCCACAATTTCATGAAAGACAGGCAAGGAAATCCTCTGGGGATTCTGAAGTACGATCAAGTGGATCTGCTTCCCCCCATGATCAAATGGATGATTAAAAGAATGGTTTGATGGAAAATATTGTCAATCTTCTGCATTCCAAACAGTTGCATCATCAACATATATGACGATGGAAATTGCATACCTCCTCACATTGATCATCATGATTTCATAAGACCCTTCTGTACAGCCTCATTCATGAGTGAAAGTAATATGCTCTTTGGGAAAGAAATCGATGTCATCGACCCCAAAGAATTCAGAGGATCTGTAGAGATTCCCCTACCGATTGGTTTAGTCTTAGTTCTAAAAGGAAACAGTGCAGACGTTTCCAAGCACTGCATTCTGGGATTACAACACCGTAGGGTGTTCGTGGCTTTCCAACGAATGGACAACAACAAAAAACCATTTGGATTTTAGTCAAATCCTGAACTCGAAGAACAACTGCCGTATGAGCTATGAACTCTTGTCCTGGAACGTGGCTCAAAAGGTCAGCTTGATCACGAGCTCACTACGCAAGGGGATAGATAATCAAAGGGTTTCTCTTTCTTCTCTACTACATTACAGATATGATATGTACTAGACATGATCAGTCCATGATATGTACTCGACATGACACATTCTAGATGTTCCTTCATGCAGTTTGCATATTGTACTCTTTTTGAGGCATTGGCCAACTTTTCATCTGTAACATTTTATTGAAGCAGATTAATGAAATTACTTTGAGAAAATTTTTCTGATTGTTCAATTGCCCTTCTTGGTGCGATGGATAAAAGCCACTGAACCATGTGTTGGTTTGAAACTACAATGAATGAAGAACAAAACAACAAACATTTAATAAAAAAAATGGAAACTTTCAAATAAAGAAATGATGAAAAAATATAAATTATGATAAATTTAAATAAAAAAAAGTCTCTTTTGAAAAAATAACCAACTAAAATTAAAATTTGAAAAACTATTTTTGAAAATTAAATGTGATGAAAACAACAAGAAAGAAAGCAAATTTGTTGAGCTGATACTCTCGATTTCAGAGTTTCTTACTTTTTGCTCACGCAACACAACTATCTTTGTCTGCACTAATTCTCTTCACTACCCCGCAAAATTTCACATTTTGTGCAAACAAAAGCTCACAAATTTTCACAAATCCTCTTCAATAATGTTAACCTTTACATACAACACAAGTCTTTAAATTAAACACTACAAACTCTGTAGAATTCTCATTTTTAATCAATCAATACCTTCTGATTCACTCCTTTTAAGGTTGGTCATTACCTTTCAACGCTCTCTTTTTTAGATTGATCCTTACCTGCCAATTCTCATCATAGAATCAGTCACTACCTTCTGATTCACCCCTTTTGAGGTTGGTCCTTACCTTCCGATGCTCTCTCTTTTTGAATTCTCATTTCGAATTAGTCACTACCTTCTGATTCACTCCTTTTGAGGTCGGTCCTTACCGTCTGACGCACTCTTTTTGAGATTGACCCTTACCTATCAATTCTCATTTAGAATCATTCACTACCTTCTGATTCACTCCTTTTGAGGTCGGTCCTTTCCTTCCGATGCTCTCTCTTTTTGAGATTGACCCTTACCTGTCAATTCTCATTTCGAATCAGTCACTACCTTCTGATTCACCCCTTTTGAGGTCGGTCCTTACTTTCCAACGCTATCTTTTGAGATATACCTCTACCTATCAATTCTTATTTAGAATCAGTAACTACCTTCTGATTCACTCCTTTCGAGTTAGGTCCTTACCTTCTGATGCTCTCTTTTGAGGTTGACCCTTACTTGTCAATTTTCATTTTGAATCAGTCACTACTTACCGATTCACTCTTTTTGAGGTTGATCCTTACCTTCCAATGCTCTCTTTTGAGATTGACCCTTACCTCTCAATTCTCATTTTGAATCAGTCACTACCTTCTAATTCACCCCTTTTGAGTTCGGTCCTTACCTTTGGATGCTCTCTCTTTTTGAGTTTGACCCTTACCTGTCAATTCTCATTTCGAATTAGTCACCACCTTCTGATTCATCCCTTTTGAGGTTAGTCCTTACCTTCTGACGCTCTCTTTTGAGATTGACCTTTACCTTTCAATTCTCATTTCAAATCAGTCACAACCATTTGATTCACTCCTTTCAAGGTCGGTCCTTACCTTCCGATGCTCTCTTTTAAGATTGACCCTTACCTGTCAATTCTCGTTTAGAATCAATCACTACCTTCTGATTCACCCCTTTGGAGGTCGGTCCTTACCTTCTTACTCTCTTTTTAGAGATTGACCCTTACCTCTCAATTCTCATTTTCAATCAGTTACTACTTTCTAATTCACTCCTTTCGAGGTCAATTTTTACCTTCTGATGCTCTCTTTTGAGATTGACCCTTACTTGTCAATTCTCATTTAGAATCAGTCACTACCTTCTGATTCACCACTTTCGAGGTTGGTCCTTACCTTCCGACGCTCTCTTTTGAGATTGACCCTTACCTATCAATTCTCATTTAGAATCAGTCACTACCTTCTGATTCACTCCTCTTAAGGTTGGTCCTTACCTTCCGATGCTCTCTGTTGAGATTGACCTTCACCTGTCAATTCTCATTTAGAATCAGTCACTACCTTCTAATTCACCCTTTCGATGTTGGTCCTTACCTTCTGACGCTCTCTTTTTGAGATTGACCATCACCTATCAATTCTCATTTCAGACCAGTCACTTCCTTCTAATTCACCCATTTCGGGGTCGGTCCATAACTATCGACTCTCTCTCTCTCTTGAAAACATTACCTAAATTTTGAATCCTCAGTTTAGAATTAGTGCCAAAATTATGATTCTTATTTTTCAGGGTCGGTCCCAAACTTTCGACTCTCTTCTAAAATTAATACCTGCATTTCAAATTGCCTCGGGATCAGCACTTACACACTGATTCCCATCCTCTAAATTTTCCTGAAATCACATAAATCAAAATCCACTCTCCAATCCCCAGCGAGAGTCCCTACTTCTTGACTTTGATAAAATATTCACTTGCTATATTCCCCAATGGAAACAAATAGCACACACAATTCCACACTCCTTCTATGTCTCTTGACTTAGGAGTTTGTATTGGTTTTGTTGATCTCGTCGGTCAACGCCAATACGCGCGGTGCGCTTTGTGCAGCACACCTCACCTATTGGGGGGTCTAGTTTTTCTCTTTAGTAGCCTAGGGTCTAGCCATACGACTTTCCTATTGACTACTCTTAGAGAACTAGAAAAAGGCACCCTAACCATTAGAAATTCTAAACTCTTCTTTACTCAACTTGAAGTTCCACATATTGGTCCTAACCTCTAGCACTTAGTAGGTGGGGTCATTATCGGGGAGCTCAAGGAGAGTTCCTATAAGGCTATTTGACCTTAGGGTTGACCTTGGGTGTTGGTCTAGCTAAGGCACTCACTTCACTCACTACCCTAAACCCAGAATTCCTTGGCTTTGGTCCCTTGAGCCTTTGGGAAACTCATGTATATGGACCCATAAACCTACTAGCCTTAGTCTAAGGTTTAGCTAAGACCAGTACATAGAGGACCCAAATGGGGTTTCCATTGGTCCATGGCTTACATTTGTTGGTTAGTTCCCCAATTTTACCCAAAATACTCAGTCTGTCCTTTAGCCCCTAAACCTATCCAAATTATGTAAGTACCATTAAAACTCTAAATTTGATCAAAATTCCCAAATTCATCCAAAATATCCTAACTTGTTCAAAAATCATTTCAAAACCTTTTGAAAACACCCAAATTACCCAAAATCACCAAAAAATTGTCAAATTATCAAATGCCCCTCATGGGCCCAAAATTTCAAAAATTCTAAAAAATCCCCAAAATATTCCAAATATTCCCAATTTCATTTTTCTCAACTACCACATGACCCAAATTGGCCAATTTGTCAATCTTTGATCAATACCCCCAAATTGTCTTTAAAGGCCCAAATTTCCTCAAATTTAACTCAAATGTCCATCAACTTGATCCCAATCTCCCCAAATTTCAATCCCAAACTCAAATTCACCCTAAATGTGACCAAAATAAACAAAATCCAAGCTTAACTTGCTCATGCTTTGATCATATTTTGATTCAGTTCAAACCCCCAATTTTGGACACATGACCTAATTTCACTAATTTGAATCCACAGGCCCCTCAATTGGCCATGTTTGATGTTGTAAATTCTTTATAACATTCTTACACATCAAACTTGACCATCAATTGTCCTTGTTGAAACCTCAATTTCATTTAATTTCAACTTAAGGTCAAAAATCCCTAATTTGCCCCAAATTGGCTATGTCCCCAAGTCTCATCAAATTGAATGCCTTAACCCAAAATTTGACACCCAATTTTTGTTAAAAACTCTTAATGAGGTTCCTATTGACCATTCTCAACAATCATTTTAGACTTAGCCCAAGTTTAGCCAAATCTCAACCCCAAGTCTAGCCCAGCATACCCAAAATGACCAATTTTCAAATTCCTTCAAATTGACCCTTCAATTGAACTCAAAATCCTCTTAAACCTTCACCAAAAATGTTCATTACAATCATCTACATCAAGTGCATCAATCAATTCGGCTCAAAGACATGGCTAGCCTAACATAAACCCAAGTTTTGGTCATTTTCTCCCACTTGGACCCATGCACTAATGTAGCTTAATCACCCCAAAGCCATCAAATTAATGACTCCATAGCCATTAGTTGGACCATAAGATTGAGCCAAAATTCACCTAACCACCTAAGCTAAGCCATGGATCAATGGTCCCTTAAATTAAGGGATTTCATGCCATAATTGCTCAAGCTTAAGATTCTTTTTGCCAAAACTAAACCCAAGTCCATTAAATTATTGTGATATATTCCACTGGGTTCCCTAAGCTCCTAGCAACCTCCCCTGCCATGGTCGGCCGACCTAGTCACCAAGGAAGCCAAAATTGAGGGTCACCCCCTCTTAAACTTCACCCAATTCAAACCTAGAGGCCAGTTCAGCCAAATGAGATGTTAGAGCCACTCTGCCCTTCACCTAAGCACCATATTGCACCCCCTCAATTGGCCATCATAGCCACCCCTTAGCGATTTTTATAAAAGCTCACCTCCACGGCCATGGAGGGAGTGCTAAAATTTTCTCAAAGAGAGCTTCCCAAATCACTCACAGAGCTTCTTTGAGACCTCCTCAATGCAATCCAACCATCTTCCCCCACTGAGTACCATCGTGGAAGCTCAATTTTGAACTCAAACTTCTGCCTAAAACCAGGATAGAGCTCAATACACCTCCACAGTCCACCAAACTAAAATTAAACTTACCTACACCATCACAACACTGAAAGAAGACAAAGCCCCATCAAATCCCCTTCCACAAAGCCCCTAACATATCTCTAGACTACCTGAAATCAAGTTCGTCAAATTCATACCTAAACCTCACACCACAACATGAGGCTCAATCCCTAGCCTCCTTAGACTCCAATGAACGTGTCAAGCATCTCTGATTGAAGCTTCACTTCTGGGAGGAAAGGTATTGAACTCCTACTCATCCTGAGCCTATTTTGATTCTACATTTTCTTGGGCTTAGTATCATGGCATCTTAACCGTATGAATATGTTCCTCTAGTTTAGATGAGCATTTTTAAAAAAAATTCACTCAATTTGGTTGAGAAATGAGGGAGATATCAAGCTTGGAAGATGGACGATTCTTGGGCTAGGCTATCGGGGATGATGATGAAGCGATGTTCGATCAAGTGTGTATCGGAAGGATGGCTAAGATCGAGCCAGACAGCGCTTCCTTACGCGAATCGCTGGCTAAGTAAGCGTTGAAGTGGATGGCAGCGTCAAATGGGAGCGCACCGTGTGGAGTTTCGGAGCCACCGTAAGATGACTAGGCGTTGCGCCTTTAAATAGATAAATAGGGATTTAAATAATTCAGAAAATACACCCTAACTTCAAAAATTCATATCTTGGTGTAGAGAAATCATAAAATAAAATAATATACCCTCTTACTCAGTGAATAGAGGATAACAAAATGAAAATAATTTAAAGTTCATTTGGTGCATGTTTTATTTTTAATTAATTAAACACTTTTTTGAGTCTTTTGATTCTCCATGCATATAGGCATTTCGCCGCGGCTTGAAATTTTGGCATGTTGTAGCCTTTGTCAAGAGGAACACTCCGTGATTTTCCCAAAGTCAGAGGAGACCTCTAGACTGAAATCCATATTTTTAATTTTATGTTTATTATTTGCATAAATTAATCATAATAATCAGCGTTTTGCTTATAAAAATCCAAGAAAATTTTGCTAGGTTCCCTGTGTTTAGAAAACTCTTAGGAAAATTCCTCATGAGTCAAGTCATTCAAAATAAACCTAATTTACCTAAACCCTAAATCACTATGATATTAATTTTTGAAAATATAAACATCAAAATGAATTGATATTTAATCTCCACTATTTTCTAAGATTTAGAGAACTCCCCATAAAAATTTCAAAGTATTTTAAGTTCATTTGATGTCCTAAATTGATTTTTCAAGTTAAATATCTCTTTGGCACTAAAAAAATTATTTTTAATGATCAAAATATAACTCAAAAAATTATGAAAACTTAATTTTGAAGTTCTCTATGTTCAGAGGAATTTTATAAAAAATAAAATGGTATTTAAAATAAAAACTTCATTTTTAGGCTATTTTAAATATTTAAATAATTAAAAAATCATAAAAATCACAAAAATGAAAAAATTCATGGAAATGTTCTAAATTATTTTTTAAGCACTTAGAAATAATTGNAAAATCATAAAAATCACAAAAATGAAAAAATTCATGGAAATGTTCTAAATTATTTTTTAAGCACTTAGAAATAATTGAAATATTTTTCTTCATTTTCTAAATAAAGATATTGTATTTTGTAGCTTAAAATAATTTTTAAGAGGCTAAAAAATGGATTTCCACTAAAATAATTTCAATAAATCAAATATAAACCAAAATAATAAAATTTTCTTCTCGAGGTTCTCTAGCCTGAGGATGATTTTTAAAAAATGCAAAAATTAATTTTCCCCATTTAAAATATTTTATATTTACTAAATACCCCAGAATTTAAAGTAATTGTAATAATTCAAATAAAATTCACAAAATCATGAAATTTTGTCCTACTCGCTCTCTAGCCTAAGTTTACCTCCAATTAAAATTTCAAGTGATTAGACTTCACCTTGGTCAAGGTAGAAATTTTTCTTTGAAAATTCCTATTTTTGCATGAAAATAATTATATAAATTAAATTAAATTTTCAAATATTACATTTTCTTCTCTAATGTCTTAATTGACCCAAGAATGAGGTAGGATAAAAATTTTAAAGTCAAATTTGAATTTAACAAATTATGAAGTGTTAGAGCTTTAGGGGCAAAAGTGTAATTTTAGGAATTTGGCCTTAATTAACCTTTAGGCTTAATTCAAGGAGGGAAATGGGCAACCTCTGATCTTAATTAACTTGTTTGGAAGACTAAAATTAAAAAGGGGATTAACTGGTTGAAACCAACCTCATTTTCCTAATTAAAAGGATAAATTAATAATTTCATAAATTATTAAAATTTTGAGGTTTATTAAAATTAAATGAGCCTAGGACTTAAGGGTATGGCTTTTGAAGTCAATAATTAATCAATTCAATACCTTTATTTGATGTTTAAATGAAATTCAATTAATGAATCATGATCACCCAAAATTTAACCTATTCAAAATTAATTAGGACACTCACCTAGGTCTTAAGGGCTTAGTAGTAATCTAAGTTAAATCAAGATTGATTAAATGAGGATTAGGAAAGCAAACATGGCTAAAATTTAACACCTTTAAAACACCACAAGCCTAATTAGGACCAAAATTTAGCTAAGTGTTCCAAAAACACTAGCTTGCACCCCCCTCACCTTTAAGGGTTTTCATTCACATAATCTTCAAAAGTAAGTTACAAATGATAATTACCCTATTCTTAGGGATAATTAGGACATCAATGGTCGTTGAGAATTAAGGCATTCATAGGATGAATTACTAAGCAACATAATAAGTTTAAATGATCTCGAGGCTTTTCACCAGGTGATAAGAGGGAAGCATG
>NEWO01000640.1:457496-487880 GCA_003013225.1 Phalaenopsis aphrodite
GGTTAGGTTTAATTAACTATAAACCATAATTAGGTATAACCCTAATTAGACCAATTTAATCAAATTAAACCTTATTTACATTAGTTTTAATTAATCATAAACCCTAAACCTTGTTAATCTAAATAAACATTACTTACATTATGTTTAATTAATTCATACACCCTATTTAGGCCTAACCCTAATTAAACATAATTAATTTAATTAAACCTTACTTATATTAGGTCTAATTAACCATCAACCCTAATTTGGTCTAATCCTAATTAGTTCTAATTAATTTACTTAAACCTTACATTAGGTTTAATTAACAATAAACCATAAATAGGTCTAACCCTAATTAGGCCTAATTAATCTCTGTTTTTGTTTATTTTTCTCACTTTTATTTTAGAATGAGTCACCAGCCTGTCGATTGTCGTATACTTCCCCCATTCGAATAAATCTCCCTCCTAAATCAGATCAATAATTCAAAGAGGAGAGGAACCGAATAAAAAGGGACATATGTCAATGCGACAAACAAGAGAAAACACAAAACGTGGAGAGCCTACGTGCAGTAAACCTCGCAAGGATAGGTTAAGAGTGTCCGCCCAAACAAGATCGGGTGAAAGCACATTAAACTGATATCCGTGAAAGAATACCTACGTAGGCTACCCATAACCAGAGATTAAGGTGTAGGTGCCCGTTCTGGGGTCAAGAGCACTCCCAAGGGGACGTATCCCACTTGGTTAATTACATCTTGGGGGATACCCAAAAACACTCTCCATAAAAGGAGTTTTGCTTGGATTATCATGAACCTAGGTTAATAGGTATTCAAAGGAAGGTTATTACATGCGGGAAACAGTCCCGATGCTTCAAAGCTCGCGCTAAGCCATCGGGCAGAGAGGTAGTCTCTCACATCCTGAATGGGTAGCGGCTCATCGACACACGGGGCCCACGGAATAACCTAAATCATCTTGATGAGGATATCCAAACACGTCAAAGCACGTCCGTGTCATAAGGGCAGAGGACAAATTGTCGTATCCCAAATGGGCGGCAGCTCATCGGCATCGGGCCGTCAAAATGATATCAACGAAGTCAAGGAGAGACAGGCCTCAAAGGGGCTCAACAAAAAGGATGGTAGAGTGATCCTAAAAGATAGAGGTATCATCCATAGCTACTAGGACCCTAAGTCTACCTGGTCGTGAAGGTAGTCGACCCAACACGTCCTGAGATCCCCAGTCAGCAATCCGTGAATTACGTGGTCCACGGGAACCTCGGAAGCCCTAAGGTCAAAGGAAAGAAACTCTGTCTTATAGCTAAAAGCTGGAGCTCCAAGGGGTGGGCCTTATACCTGCCAAAATAGAAAGGATTCCTCAGGAAGGAAAAGAAAATGGAGGTTCAGCTACAAAGCTGGAAACGCTACAAACAAAAGGACTTACGCCCTATCTGGGTTAGGGAGCCTTCTAACATCCTAGGCGCACTAGACAACCACCTATAAAGAGGTATGCTGGGCCAGTTAGGTTGGAGAAACATGGGGACTCCTCCTCGAGACATGCAAATATGGATGCAGTTATCTAAAGCGGTCCTTAAGTATTGTGGAGGCCCTATTAGTATATGCAGAAAAGTAAATGTTGCAATTTTTAAATCCTGAATATTTTAATCCTAAATTTTAATTATCTAGAATATTTTATTTAGGATTTTGTAGAAAATTACAATTTTAGGGTCCTTAATGAGCCTAGATTATATCGTGAAATCCCAGATAAACCACAGAAAGATACAAGGAAAACACATGCAAGTGCAGGCATGCAATATGATGCAAAAAGCAAAATAAGTCAAATAAAAAATAATAAAAGGTCGGTACTGCTGGGTCAGCAACATATCCCAAAAAGGAAAAAGGCGGTCGGACTCCTCATATACATGCCCGGTCCTAATTTTATACATCAATATAAAATGCAAAATTAAGATACGGGGCACTAGCATCAGCTCCTGATCCCCTCCACATGGTTCCCACGCTAAACGTCTCAGAACCCGTGCCTGTATCATATTTCTACTACAGTACTCTCCTAGACTTTAAAAAGTACATAGGAAATAAAAGACTTAATCCTGCATGAAAACAAGTGTCAGCAAGAAAGCTCACATGCAAATAACGTATCATGAGCCACGCCTTAAAGGTGGGGGAGCTAATAGCACCTGCAAGCAAATTGTTAGAAATCATTAGTTGCTCCCCCATAGCGGTACCTGTGTGTGTGCATATAAATAGGCATGACTTCCTGTAGAAAAGCGCCCTAACACACTATCATACATAAGCAGCATGCAGTCACACCACAACACAATGCAAAAGAAAGATACCTGACTAGGGAAACCAATCCAGCAGAGAAAAATAGCTTGACATCAAGAAGACTATCTAAGCACCCTAAATCCTAGCCTAGCACACCATCTAACGAAAAGTACGTCAACCTAGTATCTAAAGGGTTTCACAAAGAAAGGTTACACGACTTAGATCTATTAGATCTTTAGCACAGTCATATTCGTGTTAATCCCAATGACTTAACTCACATTGCTCACCGGGATCAACCCAGCAAGTAATGCTCGTTAAGGCATCGCGACCAACACGGGGTCACTCTCCTAACGATTCTGGCTCAATATCCATGCAAATATGCAAATGCAACTTCAATCAGTCATGTGACAGAAGTGATGACTGTACCGTGAGGTAGTGACTCAGGAAAAGGTGGGCATGCCGTGGAGGAAACGGCCCGAACAAATGGGTATGTCGTAGCGACAGTGACCAAAAGGGATGGGTGTGCCGTAGAGGCAATGGCCTGGAGAAAGGTGTACCGAAGCGGCAGTGACCAAAAGTGATGGGCGTGTCGTGGAGGCAGTGGCCTGAAGAAAGGTGTACCGTAGCAGCAGTGACAAAAAGTGAAGGGCGTGTCGTGGTGACAGGGGTCCGAAAGATGGGTGTGTCGTGGAGGCAATGACCCGAAGAAAGGTGTACCGATGCTGTAGTGACCCGGAGACAATGGTGATTCTCATTAGGAAGAATCACCCAAGTGCAAATGCAAATGCAAATGCAAACACATATGGTGCGACATGCAAGCAGACAAGCATGTGATATAATGCAAAAGCAAACAAAAATGTAGGTGATCGGTCGACCGGGCTGTGGTGGTCGGTCAAACCAAAGTGATACGCTCACCGAGCCAGAGCGGCCTATCAGAGCGAAGTGAAATGCTCGCTGGGTCGGGGCGGCTCGTCAGAGCAAAATGAGAGGCTCACCCGGCCGGGGCGGCCGATTGGAGCTAAGTGAAATGCTCACCGAGTCGGGGCGGCTGGTTGGAGCGAAGTGAAATGCAAAATGCACCAAACAAAAAAAAAATGCAATATACAGCAAACCAACATGCAGATAGCAAACCGAGTTTGTGCTAACGACCTCACCTGGGACACCTAAGGTTTAGACCATTTGATGTGCGGCACCTCCGCCTCTTACTTTGGTGAGGAAATGTGGAGAGTTTCTCCCCGGATCTCCATGGGGGAAAATATCCACGGCGTCGCGAAATGGACTAGCTACAAAGCTTTTCCCATTTTGTGAACTCCTCCAGACTTTTTAAAGAGAGCCAACTACAAAGCTTATCTCGCTTTGCTAAGTCCGACCTCCCAACTTCTCCAAGTAAATCTGAGAAATCCAATGCAAGGGGAGTGAGGGACTCCGATACATCGGGACTTGTGCTAAGCCTTACATCAAGAGAGGAGACGCTTGGCTCTACGGCAGGGTATTTGGCCACGCACAGGAAGTCTTAACCTAAAGGCTGGCTTTATGAAAACCAATGATCCATCATGCAGGCACGTCATCGCGCTGACTCACGCCGGCGCACACACCCCTTGTGGGCGATCAAACCCACACGCCTAGACTCCACTATTCCTAAGGCTGGCTAGGAGGTAGAAAGTCTCACTATCGTGACGATTGCAGACGCGTTTCTTTGCTTGCTCTGAGCTCGTCGGCGTCCGATCCGTGCTCCAATGTGCCTCGTAAAATGTGCACAGGACAACTACAAAAAATAGAAGGCTGTGAGGTATACAAAGTACCCAGAATAAATGATCATAGCATTGCAATTATATGATCAATACGTACCTTCACGATAGGGTTTGGATGTGTCGAGGCTTGCCCAGGCTACCCCGTTAGGAACCACAGGGACTTTGCATGAGAATTAGATGCATCGAGCTCATCTACATTGTTCCTAAAAAATAGGAGAGATTAAGAAATGTTAGCCCACATCTAAGTACTTTTAGATAACAAAAGATCTGCAGTTGTTTATTTGAAAATTACAAAAAAAATCCAAATTTGCTAAATCAAAGTGAGACAAATCCATAGGATAATAATTTTGATTTAGCTTAATCCTCAATGCCTTGGAATTCTACAAATTAAAGCATTAATGTGACAGGATTTTGTATCCATGAATTAAATTTATGGCATATAATAGAGGATTTAGAGCAAAATTTTACCAAAAAATTTGAGCTCACCACATCTGCATCCATGGCCTCGAGTAGGAGAAGAAAAATAGGGATTTTCGGATCTCTATAGGTGCTCACGGGCAGAAAGATATGGAGGCAAGGAAATAGGCTAGCAGCTGGAGCAAGGAACTCCGACGATCCTCGCCGGCGACAAGCGAGGAGAAGCTCAGCTAGGATGACACCAAATTGAAACATGGAATACTTCTGAGTTGCTTGCCGGCGGGGAGACCTTGCTACCAATTCGTGAGAGAGGAGAAGGGAGGTGATGCGGCTCTGGTCGCCTGTAGGAGGGATGGCCACTGCCTAGGCCAGCGGCGAGACTGCCGACAAGGAAAAATCGGCTCCAGATTGCGAGGCTGGAGAGGTGGTGCCGCTCGGCTGCGACTGAAAGAGGGTCGGCGGCGGTGAGGAGGGCCGATGAGGCTCGGGCACTTAGAAGGAAGCAAGTCGCGATGGCTAGGGTTCGCGAATGGGTTGGCGGCTGGTTCTTCGCGTGAGAATAGGGGAGCCATTTTTTTTGCTTATATATATATATATAATAATAATAATAATATATAATATATATAATATATTACGTTATATTATATTAATTATTATTACATATGTATCGTTGGCATATTCTCCACTTGTACATGTCCTCGTCGCAAAATGGGTCTCCTTCCTGGCTAAAATCGACGTTTCGGACGCGTTGGCGCTGTCCTTTTCACCGTTAGGGGTCATCCGGACCACTTTTTTGGACTATCGGGTCAAAAAAAGATAATTTTCATATATATAAATATATTTAATTCGTTCGCAAAATCGTTGCGTACCGAACGTCTTATTTTAAGTGGAGTCGACAATTTGGACACGCTAACACGGTCCATTTTGTCATTCAGGGTCAATTGAGGCCGCTCGGACCGCTTTTCCAGCGATAGGGCTAAAAATAATAATTCACGTATTTAAGGATCGCCCTCAAAATTGTAGCCGACTGAATGTCCTTTCTAAGTAAAATCGACATTCCGGACGTAATCGTGGAGTCCGTTTCTTCGTCTTGGGTCATCTGGACAACCTCGCTGATGATCGGGTCAATTCAAGCCAAAATTGCGTGCGATGCGCCACATAATATTTTTCACCCCGGTCAGAGTCGTCCGATTTGCTAAATGCCGACCGGCCTTCACCTAAGAGAAAGCCATAGCCTAGTAAAATGACCCCAACTGTGCCCCTCAACACGCGTCGAAAAGGTCTCGGGTGGGTGTTTGAATTATCGGACGTCACGGACAGCCGTAAACTATCCTGAGTCATGCAGGTGGACACCCTACACTCATGACATAAAAAATTGATGCCAACAATCTCATTATAACCTAATTACATTAGATTTAATTAACCATTACGTGCGATGCGCCACATAATATTTTTCACCTCGGTCAGAGTCATCCGATGTGGTAAATGCCGACCGGCCTTCACCTAAGAGAAAGCCATAGCCTAGTAAAATGACCCCGACTGTGCCCCTCAACACGCGTCGAAAAGGTCTCGGGTGGGTGTTTGAACTATCGGATGTCACGGACAGCCATAAACTATCCTGAGTCATGCAGGTGGACACCCTACACTCGTGACATCAAAAATTGATGCCAACAATCTCATTATAACCTAATTACATTAGATTTAATTAACCGTAAACCCTAATTAGATCTAACTCTAATTAGACCTAATTAATCTAATTAAACCTTACTTACATTAGGTTTAATTAATCCATAAACCCAAATTAGATCTAATAATTAAACTTAATTAATTTAATTAAACCTTACTTACATTAGGTTTAATTAGCCATAAACCCTAATTATGTCTAAAATCATCTAGACCTAAATAATATAATTAAAGCTTACTAACATTAGGCTATATTAACCTGAACCCTAATTAGGTCAACCCTAATTAGACCTAATTAATCTAATTAAACCTTACTTACATTAGGCTTAATTAACCATGAACCCTAACTAGGTCTAACCCAAACTAGATGTAATTAATCTAATTAAAACTTACTTACATTAGGTTTAATTAATCCCTAAACCCTAATTAGGTCTAACCCAAAATTGACCTAAATAATCCAATTAAACCTTATTTACATTAGGTTTAAATAACCAGAAATCGTAATTATGTCTAACCCAAAGTAGACCTAATTAATCCAATTATGTCTAATCCTAATTAAACCAAATTAAACCCTTAAGTCTTAACTACATTAGGCTTAAGCAAACCTAAACCCTAATTGAGTTTATTTGTAATTAGCCTTAATTAATACTTAAAGCTTCTACTCACATTAGGCTTAAGGTACCTTAAACCCTATTTAATTCTAACCAAATTTAGACTTAAAACATCCATTAAGCCTTAATTAAAATAGGCTGATTTCTTCAAGTTAAACCTTAAGTTCAACCCAAATTTAACCTAAGTCAACCCAAACCTTAGGTTCAACCTAAAAGAACCTAATTCAACTTAAATCTTAGGTTTAGTCCAAATTGAACCTAAGTCAACCTAATCCTTAAGTTCAACCAAATTGAACCTAAGTCAACCTAAATTTTAAGTTCAACAAAAGTGAACCTAAATTAAATTAAATCTTAGGTTCAATCCAAATTGAGTATAAGTCAACCTACATCTTAGGTTCAACCCAACTTAAACCAAAATGAAGCCAAATCAACATAAATTTTAGGTTCTACCTAAATCGAACCTAAATGATTTTAAACCTTAGTTTCAACCCAAATTTAATCTAAATAAACTCAAAACTTAGGTTCAACTAAAATTAAACCTAAGTTAGACTAAATCTTAGGTCCTACATAAATAGGACCTAAACCACCTCACATATTAGATTCTACCTAAATTGAGCCTAAGCGACGTCAAACTTTAGGTTCTACCTAATTTGGACCTAAATCATCCCACATATTAGATTCAATCCCAAATTGAGTCTAACTCTCATCAAACCTTAGGACTTACCTAAATTGGATCTAAATCATCTTTAGTGTTAGGTTCTACCTAAATAGAACCAAAATGACACTAAACTTTAGGTCCTACATAAATTGGGCCTAAACCACCCCCAAACCTTAGATTATACCCAAATTAAACCTACATGACATTAAATCTTAGGTTCTACATAAATTGAACCTACGTCACTTCATGACCTTAGGTTCTACCCACATTGAACCTAAAACATAGAAAAGGACAAATATCAAACTCAAACTTAAACCTATTTTAGAATATACAAAGATTGAACCTAATTCTTAAGTCTAATTTATTAGACTTTAATCAAATTTCCTTTGGTCTAACTAACATCAAACCTAAAATAAATGACCTAATGAACTAAAAATTATGATTCAATTTGACATCTAAATTCAACTGACATAAATAAAATGAAATTCATGAGAAAATACAAATGACATAAAATCCAATTTAAAAGACATTAAAACTTTGACCTGAACTTAAAAATGCAACTACGTTTGAGAAGACAAGTTGTAAAATTGCTAAACTTGTCTCATAATCTACGTGTTTCTTTTGAAACGTATCCATACAATTTTTTTTTGTCTTGTTTTGTTTATAATTTTTGAATTTTGTTTTGTTTTCGAAGTTTCATTCATTTTGTTTTATTTTATTTTATTTAATTATTTCACATCAATGATGAAAGTTTTGAAAAAAGGTAAATTTTAAGTTAATTTCTCATAAACAAGTCAACCTAAAGAGGAAATGAAACACATATGAAGTGAAGGGCCTCGTCCTAAAACTTCCCTACAAATGGATTTAAATTGTTTTCCTTTTTTGCAATCAATAACTTATTATTTTAATACATGTTACATTATTTAGAACTGAAGATTCTACAACTCCTTCGTTTAAGGATGACTAAGTATATGATTCTATAATCAAGAAAAATAGTTGATTATACTTGCTTAAGCAAAAAAATGAGCAAGGTGTATTAACGGAAGAACATTAGTATGGTCTGTTTGGGACACAAACACACTACCGATGTATGAAGTTAAAACCAACAATCAAAGATGAAAACAAAACCCAACTTTCGAACCAAACTGCAATTTATTGCTCATATAAAATCCATTTCCATATTTAGGAAAATCAGAAACATGAGATTCACAATAAGTTTGATCTTATAGGTTACTACCAAAATAAACAAAACCAAAGCAATACACTTTCCAAGAAACTAAATCTACAATCACATAATGTAAAAAAAGAATGCTTGGTAAGTATATAACCATCCCAAAAACAAGATAGCAAGAATTTGCACAATTTTTATAAATAAAGATGAAGGATCATTAAGAATTTCCTTGAGAAAACACATGAATAGTTGAAAAGTTCTAAATAAGTATAATGTATTTTTATAGTAGCAAAAATTGAGAACCATAATTATGAGATTAAATAAATTTAATGTGTTTTAAAATTGATTCAAGGATGAAATAGTTTTTTGAATGAGAGTCCAAGAATAGAAAAGAAACTTGCGAAGGAATAGAGGAGGCGGTGAGCCGAACATATTTTGGGATCCTTATGTTTCTAAAGAGAAGAAATAAGTAAAGCTAAAGAAAAGAATAAAAAATTACTTAATTAATTACATATATAAGAGGATTGTTTTATTTCAAAACTTAATGTTAACTTAAGTTTTATTGCTCCATTCTTCTCCTTGTAAAATAAACTCATTTCAAAGCTTTTATTATTCATTCCAATTATATTTTAAACTTATGTGGATTGATTCATTATATTTTTATTCAATTTTAATTTATTTTATAATTTAGGATTAATTATTCTTTAAAATTATTTTGTTTATAATTTCAATTTTATATTTAAATCCTTAATAAAATTGATTAAACTTTTCAAAATTATTCCATTCAGAATTAATATAAATTTTTCAAAGCATAATTTTTTTTATAATTATAATTCTTCCTTATTTTTATCTAATTACAAGTTTATTAAAGATTCAATTTTATCTATATAGTTAGGAATTTAGTTAGAATTACATGATTCGATTAATTAATTTTTTTAAAGATGTGATTTTCTTTATAAATTTTAGCTTGAATTTAAAACTTCTTGATTTTGATTCATACGTTTAATTTCAATTTTAACTTGACTTTCATTTTAACCAATAAATTTCTTTCATGTTGTTGTTTTTTTTATTTTGTTTTATTTTAATTTAAAATCAATCATTGTTTAAGATGCTCCAAACATGTTTGAGTTCTTCTCGAACCAAAGTAGTGAATTAAGAGAAAGCATAAAGCTTGATTGAGCATGTCCTATAAGGTCAGAAGCACTCAAAGCATAAAGTCAAGTCTCTAAGCTTGGAAGGATTTTTTAGAGCATTTTAACCTACAGGAAGTCAACATGTGCTTCAATAATTTGATCTCAATCAACTCAATAAAAGGTTAAGGATGAAATACATGAAACTATAATGAGCCAAGAAATGGTTCAAATTATAATTATGTGGATCCTGTCACTATTTCTCTAGGCAAAGTCATTAGCAACCCTAAGTCTAGTCCCTATATTCTACAGAGAGAAAGGGTCAGACCTAAAAAAATGCGGTCAGCAATAACATAACCACATAGATTTCTTTTGTATGAAACATAACATAGAAAAATAAATTTCCAATTGTAAGGAAGATAATGTAAGCACTTGGTTTTTAAATTATATGAAATATAAGATAAAAATGTGGATTTTCTTTTGCATTGAACATAAAAATAATCACACGAAGTTTTTTGTTGTGTAACATAACATAACATAAAGGAAGAATTAGGTTTGGGTTTAAGCCATATGAAGTGGAGAAAGTATGTGTCTGGGAAGGAGACATTTAGTGTAGGAGAGAAAACAAAAGAGTAAAATAGTGTTGGCTAAGCTTTTGGGTAGATAGAGAAAATGGAAGAAGTCTAAGAGTGTGGGCTAGAGTATTCGGTTAAGGGAGAGATGGGAGTTTGAAAGGTGGGTTGGCTAATGTTTTTTGGTAAGAGAGAAATTGATTTTAAGTGAGTTTGATAGTTTCATGTAAATGAAAGATAGGAGTTTTGAGAGTGGTTTGGCTAGGGATTTTGGGTAGGAGGGACATATGAGCTTCGGTGAGTGAGCATGATGGTTTCAGGTAAGAGGAAGATGGCAATTTTGAGAGAGGTTTAGCTAGAGTTATTTAGGAATGAGCAAGATGGCAGTTTCAGGAATGAGTGTGTTGTTTGTGTAAGAGTGAAGGTTGAAGCTTAGGTGAGTAAATGTGACGTTTTAGGTAAGAGAGAAGTGGAACCTTGGGTTAGTGAGTGTGATGCTTTGTGTAAGAAAAAAATGGAAGTTTGAGCAAGGGATTTGGATTATATTTTGAGTTAGAGAAAAGTGAAAGTTTAGATAAGTGAGTGTGAGGTTTGGAGTAAGAGAGAAGGTGGGACTTTAAGTGAGGTCTTTAGATGAAATACTGAGTAAGGTTTTAAGATGCAAAGAAATGAGGATTAAAAGTGAAATTTGGCCATTCTTGGTGATGGAGAATAAATGGCGAAGAAAAAAAAATCCCATCAAATTGGGTGGACGAGATTAAGCAAGGAAGGAAAATAAAATTATCATGGCAGAAAAATTAAAAGCATTGGAGAAGAAAAGTGAAATTCATTCATGGAAGGAGGAAAAAGAATCAAGAAGAAGAGTGAAATGCAATCATCGTGAACGGAGGAGAAAGAATGGATAAGAAAATTGAAATTTATCCATGTTGGAAGGAGGAGAGATGAAAAGATTTATTTAGAAATTTCACAAAATTGTTTCAAGTTATTTATTGAAATGAAAGAAAAGAGAATCAAAACTTTTTCTTCGGTGGAAGTCCTTCGTTGCTTGCTTAGATGTAGAGAACCATCTTGCTTTCCTTGATGAATAAAGGGAAGGAAATGACTTTGACTATGTGAAACATCTTGAGTGGGAAGGATGATAGGGATTCAACTATTGAGAGGAGAGTGGAAAGGTTTGTGAGTTTCAACTTCTAATCTAGAGGATGAGAGAGGGATGAGTGATTTCTAGTATAAGAGAGTTTATGTGTGGAGACAAGTGGACGGAGTGAAGCAAAATTTTAAGAGTTTGGGGTGGAAATTCAAATTTGGGCAGGTGGTTGTAGGCAGTTATGGCTAAAATAATAAACCTAGCTTTTTGAAAGAGAAACATATAAGGAATCCAATGGAGCAATTGTAATTGAAGTGGTCTCTACTTTGAGATATTTCAATTGAAAGTGGCATAGTGGTTACGGGTACTTAAAATTGGTTATGACCAAATTAAGTTTTTAACTTGGCTCATTTGATTAAATAAAATGAGAACACACTAGTGCAATTAGATTTGGTTGAAGTGAGCTCTATCTCAAGATGTTTCAGGTCAAAGTGTGGGGCCTGCCCTTGGAGGCAAATTTTAGTAGAATTTAATTTTAGGTTAAATTAGGGTTAATTGAAGTGGAGTTCATGTTATAACTTAGTTGAATTCACTTTACAAACTGGTAACATTATAATGGAGTTCTTATTCCCTAATAAGAATTAATATAAGCCAAGGATAGGGCTTGACAATAAATTAAGGCCGAAGCCCTCATTTGGATAATAATCTATAGATGATTGTTGTCATAATGATGTTAGAAGTGAGCAATCATAGGCCTATTGGATTTATCGTGCCGAGATGCTTGATTTTAATATAACCTTATCAGATTTAGAATTCATTTGACATTCTAATTAGGTACCAAAATCTTCCAAAACTAGGTTGGTAGCTTGATTTGACTTGGATTTAACCAACTTTGGTGTCCTCAGATCTATCTCATAGAGCTAGTTAGTTTGAATGTAAATTTACTAAAATCAGATTTCTAGATGACTTTTAATTATTTTAAATGTACCTTGCTCAAAAAATTTCCTTGAGGTTTAGGATTCATATCAGATGATAAATACTTATTGGAGGCATATCAATTATATAGAGTAAAATAAATAAATAATAATTACAATTACTAAATCCTGATTTTTCTAAGAATCACAACCAAGGAATAAGGTGTGAGTATGGGAAAAAAGATTAGACAAAGAGAGGAGTGAATAGTAATGAATAATGATTCATTATATCGTATACATAAAACGATTCCCTATTTATAGAGGAGACGGAAAAATATAATGATATTAAATTATTAACCGTGCTTTAAAAGGATATGTACTAGGGTATTTCTACTACTTTATAAGTATGAGATTATCATCCATCCACTCTATGGCTCAACTAGCTAAGCTTGATTGGCTTTGGGTTGGCAAGATCAACTAGATCAGCTAAGATCAGCTCAGTTACTGTGTTTGGCTGATATATATGGATAAGCTAAGTCACTTGATCTAGACCCCTATGGATCAGCTCAATCAACTAAGCTTGGTTGGTGTGGATTGAATGTTAATGCTTAACCACTGATGAGGAGCCTCTGAATGACTCCAAGATGATTGGAGATGATAGGGAATCAAATCTTCCCTTGAGTCAACTTTCTTGTGGAAGTTGAATTTGATACCCTTTTATCTCATTTCTAGTTTAGTGAACCATCCATGTGTCATTAGTCATATTTGGTCCGTCTTCTGGTTTATTCATCTTTAATCTTGTCAGTCTAGGTCAGACAGCTTCACTTGGTTGGATAATTAGGACTCATGATCTTTTGTTTATTGTCTCGCCTTTACTGTACACTTCACTTATGAACTGCTAGATCTCCTCATGATCAACACTGACATATTACTTATGTACACTTTTTATTTTGTTAACAAAAAAAACTAATGAAAAAATTATAATAAAAGAAACTGTAAGGAAGGTAGACCCTAATGACAATATGCACGATTCGAACTTGTGACCTCACAGTTGGAAACTATACCCTAAGCCACTATATCGTAGGGAAGTGTACATTAAAATTAAAAATTGTGACATTAATTTAATGTGCTTTAAATTTTTTAAAGACAAATTTGGTTCAATTTAACTAAATTCATTCAAAAATTTATGTAATTTAGCTAAAAATCTCTTATTGTTTCTAGTCTCTTGATTGATGATAAAATATATTTATTCCTTTCCTCATAGGATGAAATTCCCTTCCATGCTTATTTTATTTAAAATCCTCATGCTTATTTTATTTAATTCATGCTCTTAAAATGCTAAAACTTTCACATTAAAAATTTATATTAGTTTGATTTAATATAAAGGTGCCTCTTTTCATCAAATTTAGTTTGTTTCTAAAAGTGACAATCAAAAGCTTACTTCAATTTCATTGCATAAACTTTATATTAAGATTAATTCATATCCTTTGGATTAAATAATTTAAAATTGCAAGTCATTACTTCATCTTCATATTATTTAAACAAAAATAAAATTGTAAGCTATTATTTTTCAAGTTGTTACTTTTTGTTTTGATGAGAGCAATAATTATTTTATATATTTTTATGTGGGAGTAAAATCTTATAATTCTTTTTTTTTTGTTTGTTGATTGTAACCTTGTGGTGAGTTTTTGTTCATGTGTTGTGAGTGTGGTATCCATTCATCGTTGAGATGATAAGGTTGTTGTAACATAAGTTATTTTAGTTTAATCCTATCATTAATACATGATACACCTAAAATAGCACTTTAATGAAAATTATTTGTGTTTTTCTTTTAGGTATAATCAAATGGATGAAAATGGTGAAAAGAGTGAAAAAGGATCAAATTTGGAGAAAAAATGAAGAAGGTGTGAAAATGAACTAAGGCGCCTAAGCGCTAAGTACCACTGCTGCCCATAACCGTCATTGCCGCCACCACTTTTCTTTTTATTTTAAGTTGTA
Organism: Phalaenopsis aphrodite; assembly: GCA_003013225.1. NCBI lineage: Eukaryota > Viridiplantae > Streptophyta > Magnoliopsida > Asparagales > Orchidaceae > Phalaenopsis > Phalaenopsis aphrodite. Next base: position 471,740 of record NEWO01000640.1, read on the forward strand.
AGTTGTATTATAAGTGAAGGAAGAGATTCAAAATAACTTCAAGCCTTTAGTGGAGAGGATTTGAGATAAGTTTTTATCTTTATGCATACATTTAGTTTTAGTTTAGACTTCTTATTTGTGTGCATGGTTTCTACTTTCAAACTTACGTGTGGTTGTGTTTCCTTCATGAATTCTGAGTAGTTTTTTTTTATCTTTTTCCTTAAAATGATAAGTGATTAAGCATTGGATTGAACTTTTGTGAAGTATTAGTCCTTAATTTTGGAAGAAATTGTAATGATTTTAAACTGTGTACTTCATTTACTTCTTGATTTGGCCAATTTAGATGTTAATACCTATTGTAAGAACATGTAAGATCTAAGTTGTTATTATCTCAGTCAACAAATGGAAAGAATCATATGAGATTGTATGGATGAGAATTTAATTCATATGATTGAGTGCAAATAAATAGGGAAATAAACTTTGAAGGGTGTAAAATTAGAGGACTTTAAACTGATAAGCTAAAGCCCCCAATTTGATTTATAGTTTTAGGTTTTGACACGAGATGTTAGCCCCTAGGTAGAGAGAGAAGAGGGAACTCTAGAGTGAGAGCTAGTATCTTCTTTACCTAACCAATCTTCAAGACTATTCAAACTAAAAATTAGCCAAAGTTTTTTATAGCATCTCTAGTAAGGGTAAAGAATATTATTGCTCATTTTCTACACAGCACAATTTGAATACTTCGACAACATAATTCCTAGACTTGTTACTGATTCATGATAAGAAAAAAGATATTTTATTTATATTGTCTTTATCTACAAGTATCTGGTTAAGTTAGTTAGTTGTTACTTTATTTTCAATTATAAAAATTACAAAAAGAATCAAACTTTTATTCCTATTATAGTATCTAGAGTTTAAGAAGAATATTTTGCTAAGTTGAATTTGTTTTCTAATTTCTTTTATTTTGTAGTTGCATATTATTGTTTTCCCTGTGGATTCAATATTTGGGGCTTAATCAAAAAGTCTTATATTACTTGATAACAATACGTATAGTTGCATAGTATCCCATTTTTAAATATAATAATTGTATTTTAATTTTCTTTGAAGTCAAGTTTGTGCTTAGCTATTGCTGATGATCAAGTGTTTGGCGTTGTTGCGAAGTAAGAAATATAATTAAGGAAAAATTAAGAATATAATCGCATACATTGAGCATCGAGATCAAGTTTTTGGCGTCATTGCCGGGGAGAAATACAAAATTTTTGGAAGAAATTTTTAGAAAGAATTTTTCTATTTTTGTAAAGACTTATTTATAATTTTAGATTTATCATAGGAATATTGTGATGTTCTTTTTATATAAAGTTCTTGTTTGTGTGTTTTTATTTTATGTGTTTCGTAGTGATGTATGTGTAGTTCAGGTTCTAAAGTATTTATGCTCTATGATTTTGAATTAGAAAGAACTATTAGAAAAATTAAAAAATTAAAAATTACTAATAAAATCAAAAATCTCAAGAAATGACAAATCAAAATAATCAAAATGCTAAGATTAATTAAGAGTAGACCTTTAAGAGATTATGCAAACCCTACAGTAGATGAACTTCGTTGTAATGTTCAAAAAAACCAACTGTAGTGGCTCATTCATTTGAACTTAAGCCTGCTATTATCCAAATGGTATCAAATGATCAATTTTGGAGAGCACCCACTGAATATTCAACTTTACATCTTGGCAATTTTCCAGATTTGTGTGCTAAATTTAAATATGATGGTGTATCAGATGATGTTCTAAAACCTAGGCTTTTTCCTTTCTCATTAAGGGATAATGCTAAAATATGGTTACATTTGTTAGTGCATCAATCTATGAGAACATAGGGTGATTTAGCGCATAAATTCCTTGTTAAATATTTTCCACCATCCAAAACTGCAAAGTTTAGAAATGATATTACATCTTTTTAACAATTTGAAGTGGAATCTATTTATTAAGCATGGAAATGATTTAAATAACTACTGTGAAAGTTTCTAATCCATGTTGTACAGATTGGTTAATAATTCAAACTTTTTATAATGGATTAGTTGGATCTCTTAGATCTATTATCGATGTTGTTGTTGGTGGTTCATTGATGTCAAAACGATTTCATGACACTTATTCTTTAATTGAAGAAATGGATACAAGTAATTTTCAATGTTCTTAAAAAAGGGTAAATCCTAAGATAGTAGTCAATATTCATGAATCTAATGCTTTTGCAATGTTAGCAAATCAAGTTACTCCAATTTCAATGAAGTTGGACCAATTTGGAATGAATTTTTCTCAACAAATTGCAATGATTGAAGAAAATTAATTAGGCCAAATGGTAATTTCTCAAGTATCATTAAAAACTTTGAATGGCATAAGAAACAAGCAAAATAACCCATATTTAAACTATTATAACCCAGCTTGGAAGAACCATCCCAACTTTAACTGGAATAATACTTCTGGTGGAGAAAACCAAAAATGGGGGAAAAACAAGTAAACCTATTGGGAAACTAGAAAAACCAAGGGAATAGAAATTATAGACCTAATTATCCTCAAGTTTTTAATAGTAATCCACAATTTAAGGAGAAAAAGTTGTCTAGAGAAGAAGTGGTACAAATGGGAAATTAGTTACAAAGTCAAGGAGCTACAATTAGAAATATTTAGAATTAATTGGGATAAACAACAAATTCATTAAGTAATAGATCCTAAGGAACACTTCATAGTAATACTGAAGTAAATCCTAAAGACCAGAATAAAGAGCAAGTAAAAGTTGTTCAACTTAGAAGCAGAAAAGAATTAGAAGGTAGAGTTCAAAAAGAAACAGAAGTAGAGAAAAGAAATTGAAGGGCCTGAAGAGGACCATCTGAAAGGTCTAGAGAGACCTATTTCTCCACTTAAAGTTGACTTGGAAAAACCGCCACCTCCATTTCCTCGGAGGCTCCATCAACAAAATTTAGATAAATAATTTTCAAAACTTTTGGAAATTTTTAAGAAGTTTACAATTAATATTCTATTTGCTAAAGCCTTAGAACAAATGCCAAGCTATGTGAAGTTTATGAAGGATATTTTTAATAGGAAAAGGAAGTCCAAAGTTAACAAGATTATTGCACTTAGTGAAAAGTGCAGTAATATAATTTAGAAAAAGCTTTCTGAAAAGCTTAAAAATCCTGATAGCTTTGCAATTCCATGTGCAGTAGGAGATAGATTTTATGAGAAAGCTTTAAGTGATTTAGGTGCACGCATTAACATTATGTTATTTTTAATATTTAAAAGATTGGGATTAGGAGAAATATCCCATACTGTTGTAACTCTATAGTTAGCAGATCGTTCAATAACATATCCTAAAGGAGTTATAGAAGATTTCATGGTGAAAGTGGATCAATAAATTTTTTCTAGTGATTTCATTATGATAGATATGGAGGAAGATAAAGAGATACCTATCACTTTAGGGAGACCTTTTCTAGCTACAGGAAGAGCAATGATAGATGTATAGAAAGGGGAATTAACAATGCGCATAAATGAACTGACAATTACGTTTAATATTTCCAAATCAATAAAATACCCAGCAAAATGTAAAAATGATGAATGTTATAGAACGGATGTGATAATATATTTAAGTGGATGTCATTTAAAAATAAGTGACGAAGAGAAATCTGAAATGAAAGAGTTGGAACACGAGCAAGAAAAGGAATTAGATCAATTTGAAGATTTTTACACGGAAGATTCAAATTATGTTTAAGAAAGTTTTGAAGTTTTGGACACGACAAAAAAAGATAAATCTTTTAGTCCATCGATTGAAAACTTCCTGAACTTGAGTTGAAGTTACTTCCTAAACATTTAAAGTATTCCTTTTTAGTTGATTCCTCAACATTACTTGTTATAATTTCCTCAAAATTAACTACAGAAGAAGAAATGAGTTTAGTGAAAACTTTGAAGAGTTATAAGAAAGCCATTGGATGGATAATTGCTATTATAAAACAAATTAGTCCCTCAATTTGTATGCATATAAGTCATATGGAAGAGAATAGCAAACCCAGGGTTGATCCTAAAAGGAGATTAAATTCTGTTATGAAAGTGGTTGTTAAGAAAGAGAGTTTAAAGTGGTTAGATGTTGGAATTATTTACCCTATTTTAAATAGTGTGTGGGTTAGTCTAATTCACTGTGTTCCAAAGAAAGGAGGAGTGACTGTGACTATGAATAAACATAATGGTTAATACCAACAAGATAAGCGACAGGTGGAAAATATGCATTGATTATAGAAAATTAATTCTCGCCACTAGGAAAAATCATTTTCCACTACTCTTTCTAGATCAAATGTTGGATAGACTAGCTGGGCATAAATACTTTTATTTCTTGATGGATAAACTTGTTACCACCAAATACAAATAGCTCTTAAAGATCAAGAGAAAACAACTTTTACCATTCCTTATGGTACATTTACTTTTAGAAGAAAGTCCTTTGGTTTATGTAATGCCCTTGCTACATTTCAAAGATGTATGATGGCTACTTTCTGTGATTTAATTGAAAAAGGAATTGAATGTCTTATGAATAATTTTTTTATGTTTGGAACTTCATTTGAATCATCTTTGGAAGATTTATCAAAAGTTCTTAAGCGTTGTGAAGAAACAAATTTAGTCCTTAAATGGGAAAAATGTCAATTTGTGGTAGCAAAAGCAATTATTTTAGGACATTAGATTTCAAAAAATTATATGGAAGTAGACCCCGCAAAAATTCAAGTGATCGCTAATTTATCTTACCCAACATATGTGAGGGAAATTAGAAGTATTTTAGGACATGTTGGATTCTACAGGTATATTAAAGACTATTAAAAAATTGCTAAGCCTCTATACCATGTGCTTGAAAAAGATGTAATGTTTAATTTTGATAAGAAGTGCCTAAAAGCTTTTGAATTATTAGAAGAAAAAGTAGGCACTACACTAATTATTGTTTCACCTGATTGGGAAAAAGCTTTTGACCTTATGTGTGATGAAAGTGATAATACTATTGGAGCAGTTTTAGAACTAAAGCATGATTTTCAAAGTAATTTACTACGCTAGTAGAACTCTTAATGAAGGTGAAATCAATATACCACAATTGAAAAAGAGTTATTAGCAGTAGTATATGCTTTTGATAAATTCAGGTCATACTTAATTGGAACTAAATATGTTGTGCATATTGATCATTATGCTATTAAATACTTAATGAAAAATAAGGATGTAAAACCAAGACTAATAAGATGGATTATTCTTTTGCTAGTATTTAAATTTGAAATAGTAGCTAGGAAGGGAGCTGAGAATCAAATTGTTGATCATCTGTCCAATCTTAAATTAGAAAAACCACTCTATTTTGAAAAAGGAATTAATGAACATTTAATAGATGAAGAATTGTTTGGTCTTAATGAGTGGTGTGTTTCATGGTATGCCGAAATTGTGAACTTCATTATTAGTGATAATATACCTTATGGAATGACATACCAATAGAAGAGAAAATTTTTATCTCAAGATAAGACTTATTTTTGGGATGGCCCATTTTTATATAATCAAAGAAAGGATCATATTATTCGAAGATGTGTGCCTTTAGAAGAAACTTGTGAAATTATCCAAAAATGTCATATTCTTATTTTGGGGGATATTTTGGTGTTGATAAAACAACATACAAAATTTTGCAATATGGATTTTATTGGCCTACAATTTTTAGAGTGGTACTGCTTATATCAAAAATTGTGATCGATGTCAATGAGTATGCAATATTTCTAGGGGACCATTTTAAGATATTTCATGTTTGGGGATTAGATTTCATGGGACCATTTCTACCATCTTTCGGAAATTTATATATATTGTTAGCAGTAGACTATGTATCTAAATCAATAGAAGTTGTTGCTTTACCTTGATGTGATGCTCAAACTATTGCAAAGTTTTTAGGAACAAACATATTTTGTAGATTTGGGATGCCGAGAGTGATCATAACTGACGGTGGAAGTCATTTTAGAAATACAATGATGAAAAAAGTATTAAAGAAATATCATATTAACCATCGAATTGTCACTACGTATCATTCTCAGACATGTGGTTTGGTTGAATCATCCAATTGTGAAATTAAAAGAATATTGAAAAAATCTGTGAAATCAACTAAAATGGATTGGTCAGTCAAACATGACTATGCTTTGTGGGCTTATGAGACTGCATATAGAACTCTTATATAAATGTCCCCAAAAATGCTAATATTTAAGAAAGCTTATCATTTACCAGTTGAACTTGAGCATAACGCATATTCGGCTATTAAAGAATTTAATTACAATTTAAAGGATGTAGGTGACAAAAGACTATTACAATTAGAAGAGCTTGAAGAGATATAGAATGAATCTTATGAGAGTGTTAAGATTTATAAAGCAAAGATGAAGATGTTGCATTATTGGAGGATTCTTACTAAAAATTTTGAGATAAGGCAACAAGTTTTGCTTTATAATACAAGGTTAATATTATTTCCAGGCAAACTTAAGTCCAGGTGGATGGGCCCATTTGTTGTGATGAAAGTTTATCCCTATGGAGTTATGGATATCAAAGATCCTAAAACTTATAAAATATTCAAAGTGAATGGTCACAGGCTGAAACCCTACTTTTTAGGGGATCTACTTAAATTGAATGATCTTATGTCATTGGGTCAACCAGAATAAGCATTGATCGTGCTGACGACGTTAAATGCTCTTTTTTGGAGGCAACCTATAGTAATTTGTGTGTTTTTTTTAATGTTATGATGTTGTGTTTTATTTAGAAAAACTTTGGTAGTATATTGAATATATAATGATTTAGTAATGATTCTAGGACATTAAAAGATGACTTAGGCATGTTAGAATGAGTTTTTGTACGTTAAGCTAACTTGTACTAAATTTAGCACTAGCGTTGAAGCGCCAACATTCGACGCTTAAGTGCGACAGTTTACTAAACATGAAAAATTAAGTTTCTAGAAGTTTTAAACATTGTTTAGTGCATTTAAATGTGGGTTAGTGGTACGAGAATGTGTCTAGAAGTTTTAGGCATCATCTAGAGCCTATAAATAGAAGGGTATGAGGAAACGTCTCACCACACTTCAAATTTAACCCTAAATTCTAAGTGAAGAGTGAGAGTTCTTGGAAATATATCATCTTGGGAGAGTGATTTGAAGAAGAAGAAGGAAGCTATAAAGAAGAAGTTCATTAGTCAGAGTGTGCAAGAGTTATACAATGGTTTCTTAGCCATTATTATTGAAGGTTTAGCGGAGAAAATTACAAAAATTGAGGCTTACGTTGCTTCAATTGAAGAAAAAGTGATAGAAGTTAACAAACATTTGGAGCATATTGGATGGCAACTTTAGATACAATTTAGCCACACCAGTTTTGTTGAAGAAGCAGACAAGGTTGTATTTGAAAACAAAAGGATTGAATAAGACTCAACTAGAGTTCTTCATCACCATCCATTCTATCAGATTTATATTCCAAATTCCCAAGGAGAGACTAATGATAAGCTAGGATTTGTTCCACCGGAAGGAGAGTGAAATTAAGTTCTTTGTTTAGTGTTTATGTTTTAAGTGTTTATTTATAAGTGTTAAGGTTTTTTTGTGTGTTTTTAATGTTATAATTGTTTAGTGTTTGTGTTAGGAACTATCTCATTCAAGACTCTTTGGATTGAGAAATTATGTAATGAAAAGAAATGTAATTTTTTTTTTGAATTAATGTACGTGTTTGTTTGTGTGAAATTTTGTTTTATTTTGTGTTGAATCGAATTATTTAAGATTGGTGAATCATGAGGAAGAGTAGATCTAAAAGGGAAGAAAAAGTTAATAAAGATTTATAAGACAATTTAGTAGTGATTTAATTAATCTAGAAGTGCATGTTACTTTTAACCGAAAATATCAAAATTTGTGCACTGGCGCCTAAGCACCAAGGCCCCGTGCTTAAGTGCGGGTACGGTGGAAGTTAATCTAAAAGATCAAAATAAGGAGCAAATTAAAGATATTCATTTACGAAGTGGAAAAGAAGTTGAAACAAGGACCCAAAGAGAAACTGAAGTTGATGAAGAGAATGAAGTCATGAAAAGTGACCCAAATGAAAATGAACAAACACAAGGCCCTTTAGAAAAAACCATTACCTCCGTTTCCTCAAAGACTGAAGCAGAAGAAAAAAGATAATTAATTTACAAAATTTTTAGAAATCCTTAAGAAGTTAATAATAAACATTCTTTTTGTTGAAGCTTTGGAATAAATGCCAAGTTATGTGAAATTTATGAAGGATATACTAAATAAGAAAAGGAAGTTTACAGATTATTAGACCGTTGCACTCAGTGAAAAGTGTAGTGTTATTATTCAGAAAAAACTTCCTAAAAAATTAAAAGATCCTCATAGTTTTACTATACCTTGTGCTATTGGTGAAAAGTTTTTTGGAAAAGCTTTATGTGATTTAGGAGCTAGTATCAATCTTATGCCTTTATCGATCTTTAAACATTTAAATTTGGGATAGGTTTCCCCTACTACTGTAACTCTTCAGTTAGCTGGTCGATCAATAAGTTATCCAAAAGTAGTTATAGAGGATGTATTAGTAAAAGTGGATAAATTTATTTTTCCTATAAACTTTATAGTATTGGATATGGAGGAAGATAAAAAAAATTCCTATTATTTTGGGGAGTCAATTTCTTGCAACTAGGAGAGCTGTGATAAATGTGCAAAAAGGAGAATTTATAATTAGAGTTAATGATCAAGAAGTAACATTTAATATTGCAAAAGCTATGAAATATCCAGCGATAGAAAAAGAGAATGAATATTTTAGGATGGAACTAACTGATTATCTAAGTAATGAGAAATTTAAGAATGAGTTTGAAGACAAATTAAAGCAAGGGGAATTTTTTGAAACAAGAACGAAATAAAAGACAAAGATTTGGATTATATTCAGGGCAAATCTGAAACTTTAGATTTAATGGAAAACGATAATAAAAAACTTATTCCTTCAAGCAATAAACCACCTGAACTTGAACTGAAAATATTACTTGCCCATTTAAAATATGTGTTTCTAGGAGATTCATCTACATTTCCTGTTATTGTATCTTCTGAATTAACAAAAATTCAAGAAGATAAATTAATATAGATGTTAAAAAATATAAAAAGGCTTTTTGTTGGACTTTAGCAGGTCTTAAAGGAATGTGTCCTTCAATTTGTATGCACAAAATCCTATTAGATGAGCAATAAGAACCTAAAGCTGATCCTGAGAGGAGATTAAACCTAATAATGAAAGAAGTTGTTAAAAAAGAAATTTTAAAATGGCTAGATGCTGGAATTATATATCATAATTAAGACAGTGCTTGGGTAAGTCTAATTCACTGTGTTTCAAATAAAGGAGGAGTGAACGTTGAAGAAAATGAGAAAAATAAATTAATACCAATAAGACAAGTTACTGGTTGGCAAATTTGTATTGACTATAGAAAATTAAACATGACCACCAGAAAAGATCACTTTTCCTTTACCTTTTCTAGACCAAATGTTGGATAGATTGGCTAGGAACAAATATTACTGCTTTTTAGATGGATATACCAGTTATCACCAAATTCCAATTACTCCAGAGGTTAAAGAGAAGATAACATTTACTAGTCCATATGGAACATTTGCTTTTCGTAGAATATCTTTTAGACTATGCAAAGCACCTATAACATTTCAAAAATGTATGATGTAAATCTTTAGCAATTTTATTGAACATCGAATGGAAGTGTTTATGGATGATTTTTTGGTATTTGGAACTTTGTTTGAATTATGTTTAAATAATATAGAAAAAGTTCTGGAAGTATGTGAAAAAATCAACCTATTACTTATTGGGAAAATGTCAAATTTATAGTCTTAGGAGGAATTGTACTTGGGCATAAAATTTCTAAAAATAGCATGGAAGTAGATCCTGCAAAAATTCAATTTATTAAAAAATTACCACCTCCGACTAAGGTTAAAGGGGTAAGATGCTTTTTAGGACATGCTGGTTTTTACAAGGGTTACATAAAAAAAAATTTCTAAAATAACTAAGTCATGATGCCAACTTTTTGAAAAAGACACAAAATTTGATTTTAATGAGGAATGCATAAAATAATTTGAATTATTGAAAGAAAAATTAATCACTGCACCTATAATATTTCCACCTGATTGGAAGAAACCATTTGAAATAATGTGCGATGCAAGTGATTATGTTATTGGGGTTGTGTTAGGACAAAGGCACACCAAAGTTTTTAAAGTAATATATTATGCTAGTAAAACTCTAAATGATGCTCAAATTAACTACACTACTACTGAAAGAGAGTTACTCACTATTGTTTATGCCTTTGATAAATTTAGACCTTACTTAATTGGAACTAAATGTATAGTGCTACAGATCATTCTGCTATTAAATACTTGATGCAAAAGAAGGATGCTAAATCAAGATTAATTAGATGGATACTTCTATTGCAAGAGTTTGATTTTATCGTAGTTAATAGAGAGGGAAATGATAATAAATAGCTCATCATTTCTTTAGACTAGAAAGAGAAATATTAACAAAATTTGTAAATGAAATTTTTGAGAATTTCCCCGATGAACAATAATATAGTATTGATGAAATGAATGTACTGTGGTATGTCGATATAGTAAATTATATTGTAAGTGATATTTTACCACTTGATATCAAAAATCCAAAATTAAAGAAATTTATATATGATTCAAAATTCTATTTTTAGGATGATCCATATCTATATAAACAATGTAAAGATCTAATTATTAGAAGGTGTGTGCCTTATGAGGAAACTCAACAGATAATTGAAAGATGTCATGATTCTGAATTTGGAGGACATTTTGGAACGAATAGAACTGCATATAAGATTTTACAAGTTGGATTTTATTATCTTACTCGTTTTAGAGATGTTAATGAATATATTAAAACATGCGATCGATGTCAACGGGTAGGAAATTTTTCTAGAAGAAATGAAATGCCTCTAAATTACACATTAGAAGTTAAAATTTTTTATGTGTGGGGATTAGATTTTATGGGATCATTTATGCCTTCATTTAGGTATTTATATATATTTCATGTTGTTGATTTTATGTCCAAATGGATTGAAGCTATTGTTGTACCTAGATATGAAGCTCGGAGTGTTTCTTAATTTTTAATTAAAAATATTTTTACAAGATATGGAATACCGAGAGTAATTATTACTGATAGAGAATCTCATTTTAGGAATAAGAGAATCAAAAAATTGATTAATAAATATGATATTATGCATAGATTCTCTACTGCTTATCATCCTCAAACTAGTGGTCTAGCAGAGATATCAAATCATGAAATTAAATGAATTTTAGAAAAAGCTGTAAATCCTTATAAATTGGATTGGTCTGCTAGATTAGATACTGCATTATGGGCATAAAGAACTGCTTATAAGACTCCCATAGGAATGTCCCCATATAAACTTATTTTTGGAAAAACATGCTACTTACTAGTAGACTTAGAGCATAAAGCATTTTGGGCTACTATGAAATTTAATTTTAATTTAAAGGAAGCTGGTGAGAAAAGATTATTGCAACTTAATGAACATGAGGAGATTAGAAATGAAGCATATGATAATGCAAAAATTTATAAAGAAAAAATGAAAAGATAATATGATCAGATGATTCTTCAAAAGAAGTTTGAACCTGGACAAGCAGTTTTATTATATAATATAAGATTGAGATTATTTCCAGAAAAACTAATATCTTGATGGTTAGGACCATTTAAAGTGATTAAAGTCTATCATTATGGAACTGTTGTTGTTAAAGATCCTAACACTAGAAAGATGTTTAAAGTTAATGGGCATCGATTGAAACATTATTAAGAAGGGCACATACCACAATTTAAAGAAGTTTTAATGTTAAGTCAACCAAACTAATCAAATGGTATGTCGTGCTGACGACGTTAAACCAAGTGCTTTATGGGAGGTAACCCATATAAAAAGATATATATATATATATTTATGTATTCCTATTTTGTTTGAAAAGTGTTTCTATATTAGTAGATAATAATCTTACATAATTTTACATATTCTAAATTAAGACACATACTGGTATTGGAGGAAAATTTGGAAACAAATTGATCGAAAACATGAAAAGACACAACTTTGGCCTCAACGCCGACGATGCCTGCAGACAGACCAAAGAGCTGACAGCGCCATCAAGAGCGCTGACGCCTCTGATAGCAGTTTGATGGTTTAGGACAGATTTTCGTAGAATTTAGCGGGATTTTGCTGTGTAATAAGTGTTGAGAGGTGTTTTTAAAGTCCTAAAAACAGTCTTGGAGACCAGAAACTTCCTGTTTTCAAATTTCATGGCCTCCAATTCCAGAAATACTTCCAGGTATGGAGTTTTCAATAGAAGAAAGTTTATCAATTTTTAAGCACAAAGATTATAAGACAAAGTTATTACAAAGAAGAGGCTTATGAAGGACAGAGGCTTTGTCAATCATAGATTGATTAATCCATGATTGATAAAATCATTGTTCAAAGGCGATGGGAAGTTTTGTGCTACACTACCACTGCAGTTGTTGTACCAGTAGTGAAGGAATTCTATGCCAAGTTACATGGAATTACCCAAGGAGTTGTCTTCGTACGAGGTAAGGCTGTACCATTTACTCCTGCACAAATCAATGAGTTGTATATGATAGAAAATGTTCCAATCTGTCATTATACAAATTTTATCCCTAGTAGAGATTTAATGTAAGATGACTATAATTTTTTGACGAATGAAAGTGATATTTAGGAAATGCGAGATGAAGAATATGTTAGTTTATCTGCTTCATTTCTTAATCCAATATCAAAGCAGTGGCATTTCTTCATTTCTGCAAAATTACTCTCTACCTTAAAGATTAGTAGAGTCGCCAAAGAAAGTGCTATTTTGAATATTGCATTCAAATGGAAGAACCCATTGATATAGGATCTATCATATTTAAATATGTTATGATAATTATTATGAATGGGATAATTTATGGACTTGGGCATCCTTCCATAATTTTCCTACTTTGCAGTCAATCTCAAGTTTCACATGAAAGTTGGGAAAAAGTTTTATTACCTTTGGAGCCCATTATTCCTATTTATGATAATTATTTTGGGAATGGGAATGAAGCATTAGATACTATTTTAGATCACTCATCGCATGCTTCAACTCCATTGATGCCACCAATAGTTGGAAGTTCACTTGCTGTAGAAAAGAAATTGAAGAAAATTGAAAGAGAACTTCAGAGTATTACGAATGTAATATGAGATCTTAAGTACCTTTTTGATCACCTAGATTGGAGGATGAAAGAGAATTTTGATTTTACTGGAATATTTGAAGCAAGAATAGTGCGGATTTTTAAAGAAAAAGGATGGATCAAAGAAAATTCGACTGATCAATTCCCGTACCGACCCTTCTACAATCTGTGCGTTCATTACCAATTGATGGGAGATGTCAGAGAAGGAGAAAGCATTGAAGATGAGGCAGAATAATTGAAGAATTTGGACTCTCTCTACAAGTTTAAAGTACTTATGTACTTAATGTGATTGTGTGGAATTGATTTAGTTTGCTTTGCTTTAGAATTCTGAACTTTGATTATGTGTATAGTTTTGTGTCAGCATTTAGTGTTGTGGTTTGATTTCTACACTAATTTATAATTTAGTTTGCTTAATATATGTGAAAGTGTGATTAGAAAAAAGTGTTTGTAAAAGTGTATTTTCATATATAAAAGTTAGTTTGTTGTTGTTTGTGAAAATGATTGTTTGTGAAAATATTTGTTCGTGAATTATTGTCAAATAAAAATTTGTCTTTAAAAATACTAAAAATACTTTAGAGTAAATTGAAAGGAAATTGAAAATTGAAAAATTGAAAAAGTTGAAAAATAGAATTTTTAGGCCTTCAGCGTCGACGGCGCTGGCATGGGTGTTGTTGGCGCCCTCGACCCAAGAACAGCCTTTAACCCGTTAAAATTTGCAATTTTTACCATAAACTCTCATTTTTACCCTTTGAATCACTTTCCACCTCAGATTTTTGAACCTAGGGCTTACATTTGCTTGGATTGAAGGCGATTTTAAGGCAAAGAAACTTTGGATTTCATCTTCTCTAGGTAACAGCTATACTTTGAACTAAAAAGTTTGATTTTCACAAAAGATTTATCTCTCATTGCCGAGATACAAAAATTTTGGAATTTTTTGAGAGATTTTGAGAAAATCCTTTATTGAAGAACTCTTACTTAGTAGATTTAAGTCTAAAGCATTTTACTTTGTGATTTTTGGAATTTTTGGAATTTATTAATTTTTTTTCAAATTTTCTCTGGATTTCCCATGGCACGAAGAATGAGCAAAGGAAAAAAAGAAAAGTAGATTATGATGAACAAAAATTTGTTAGTTTCAGGGCTAGTGCTTGATTCAATAGTTTACTTGAGCAAAAAAAAGTAATTTTGGATCGTGGTTTTAAGAATCAGGGAGAAGAAGTCGGGCAATTAATCAATGCTCGACAGTGGGAAAATTTCTGTTATTTTACTATCGATGTGATTATTGGTTTAGTGATGGAATTCTATGCCAACTTTACTAAAGCTTTTGATGACTTTGTTTTTGTTAGTTGGAGAAAGGTAAAGTTTTCTCCAAGAAAAAAGAATGAGTTTTATCAGTTGGAAGATGTTTATAGTTGCCAGTATAAATCTTTTTTTGCTACTAATGAGGCCTTAGATGAGGTTATTTCTTTTTCTACTGATGGAAGAGGGACCTGGAAAGTCAAAAATGGTGTTAAGGTAAAGTTTCCTTTTTCTATGCTTGATGTAGTATCTAAGACCTGACACTACTTTATTTCTGGAAGAATGATTCCGATAAATCATCATAGTGAGGAAATCAATGATAGAGTCATCCTGAACTTCTGTATTCAGCAGGTGATGAGGTTAAATTCAGGCTCTATTATCTATATGAAAAATAAATCTATTGCTTTAGGAGAGACCACTAGTGGTTTAGCACACCCTGGACTTATTTTTACACTCTGTGAACAGGCAGGAGTTGATTTTAGACCTATGGAACAGAGGATTGAGCTTCTAAGACCTATTGGTCCTGTCAATATAAAGACATATAAATCTCATGTTGACTAGAGATCTAGAAGTAAGACCGCAGATATTCGTTCTTCTTCGAGGACCCCTACTTCTAGTGACCCTACTAACCGAGAACTTTTAGAACAGATGATGATCCAGCGTGGAGATGTCTTAAAATGGATCATAGGTTACAAAACATGGATGCCAAAATTACTCACACAGATGATTTGATACGGCAAAAGTTCAAATATGATGCTGCTTATGATCATGTGTTGGTGAGATACATAAAGGGTGATCATTTCAGTTCAGTTTCCTACTCACCCTTTCCTTACTCCATATCAGTGTTAGAATTTAGATGTAGAAGAAGAAGATGATGATGACAATTGGTGATTTGATTATTTTTTAGTTTATGTTTAATTGCACTTTGTTATTTTATTTTTGTTTTTGTTATATTATTGAGACTATTTGTTAGATTGTGAAACTTTGTTTTGTTGTTATGTTGAGTTGTGAACTGTAGTTTGTAAAACTATTTTCATTTCTGAAATTTAGTTTAATTTTATTGTTAGTTTTTGTATTTAACTAAATGTATTGTAATTAATTCTTTCTTAGCAGATTTTATATGTATTATGTTTAATTTAATGTTTTAAGTCTTGTAGCTTTTTATATTAGCACTTGCAGTATTTCAGAATTAAATTTTCAAAATCAGAACCTTCAACTGGTATGTCTTTTCTTTATGTATTTAACGTTTTCTTTTACCCTTTATTTTTTAGTTCTTCATGCTAAATCTTTTAAAATTTTAAGTTTGGGGGGAAAGAAAAATTCCTTTTTAAAGAAATAAACATAGTTTTATTTGTCCTCACTTAGCTATATTTTAAAAAAAAATTAAATTTAACATGAACTTTGGTATTAAGGGTTAACTTTAGATAACTATATTTATGTTTCTAATAATATAGTAAACTTAAGTAAAAATTTTCAATAATAAAAGTTAATTTTAGAGATTAATATATTTTGGTATAAAAGAAAAAAGACTATGTTTTTCTATTTTAAGAAAGAAAATTGTATTTTTGAAAAATTAAAAATCTTAAAGGTTTGTGTAAGAAGAAAAAAA
>NEWO01000641.1:100940-113008 GCA_003013225.1 Phalaenopsis aphrodite
ATCCCCAACTCGTCTTAGGATTCCGAGGTCATCGTTCGTCACGACCTAAACCATCACTTCTTTCAGGATATTTGTGTGATAGTTTAACACGAATGTAAAACCTAAAAAATAAAATTGGTAAGATGAAACACCTAAATATTTCTCCTCAGAAATGAAGCCAAACATTAGGATAGCTTGGGAAGTCACTGGGGTTCTCCTCTGGATCCATGACATCCCCTAGTTCTTCCTCCTTTGGACTCTACAACAAAATGTTCTAAATTTAAATCAATCCCCCTTCACACCTCTATGTCCGATCTCATTGAAAAGTCCTACCCTTTGAAACTCCTTGAAGATAATATTTCCAAATTTTTATCGAGAGTCTTCTTAGGTGAATTTGGTCATTTAAGATGTAATTAACTATAGGAGCTTGCCCTTATAGGAAGCATGTTTGAACTCAGCTTAATATAAACCATATTTAATCCTTTATATTATATAGGAGAAATTATTAGCAAATAAAATGGTTTTACAGACCAAATAGACGTCATATATCCCTTATTTTATTTGATCGAGCCTCATCCGCAGGTCTTGTGTTTATCCTTCGGGATAGATACAGGATTTGAGGTACAGTGCTCTTTCATTTAAACTATGAAAAATATGAGGTCAGTTTGATTTCATTTTTTTTAAAACTAAATATATATGTAAATTAAAACTTCCTTCCGAAGCGGGCGATGAGATTTTGATTCCGGTGACCGACAGCTTCTTATGGGCAACTCCTCCAAGCAAAAATAGCGTCGACACATCCATTTAGTCTGCAAAACCATTTTATTTTCCGATAATTTTCCTATTTAATATGTAGAATTAAATAGGGTTTATATTAAGTTGGGTTTGGAAAATCTTCCTATAAGGGCAAGCCCCTATAGTTAATTACATCTTAGATAACCAAAGTCGCCTAAAAAAACTCTCGATAAAAATCAGGAGATATTATCTTCAAAGAGGTCAAAGGATTAGGACTTTTCAATGAAATTGAACAAAGAGGTGTGAAAGGGGAATGATTCAAATTTGGAATATTTGTTGTAGGATCCGAAGGAGGAAAAACTAGGGGATGTCAAAGTTCCGGAGGAGAACCTTTGTGACTTCCCAATCTATCCTATTGTTTGACTTCAATTTTAGAGATTATAATTATTGAATGTTTCATATTTCTAATTTTATTAATTAGGGCTTATATCCGTGTGAAATGATCACACAAACAAGCTGGAAGATGTGAGAATTTAGGTCGTGACAAACGATAATCTCGAAATCCTAAAGCATGTTAGGGCTTAAATTGTATAACAAAACCATATAAAGACCTAAAGAAAAGTTGAGGATTTATGTTGCATAAGCGAACAACCTCGAAATCTTATGGATTGCTGTTTAATCATAAAGAGTGGTTTAGCTTGTGTTGACATGTTTTGCTGTTGAAGATGGTCATGCTGCCCACAATGCTAGCTAAAAGCTCCTCATCGCGATAAGTTTAGGTTTTCTAATGTGTCAAGTTATGATGTCAAATTAGATTATCCTAGGGTTATGGTCATTTAAGTGTTGTGGGGCATATTAAAGTTGATTAGAACGACATCGGTTAGGATCCTACAGTTCCCTCGTTCCGGTACCACTATTTTCTATCAGATTCATTTATTCTAAATGAATTTAAAAACTCAACTTAATGAGTTTCATAATGTTATTTAGACCTTGAGAAATCTTGTTAGAAACCGTAGGTTACATCCTTCGAGGGATTCCTGATCATCCGATAGAGACATCTTAATTTAATTGTAATTGTTGTTTTGTGATGTTTGTGATTAAATTTTGAGTTATCTTATATTTTAAATGTTGTGGAAGTGAATTTTATCTTGATTGATTTTACTTTTGGTTTTGGTTATGCTACTATCTAGTAGTTTTGATTTTCATGCAGGGTGACATCGTTGCTTAACATGTGAGTTCATAAGCATAAAAGTACAGTATAGAAATTACAAGAAAAGAATGCACTGTAAACTGTAAAAGTGTACCTGACGAGTCTTCTCGTTCCTCCACCTGAAAGATCAGTACTTGCAAAGCATATATATATATACATATACATATATATAATTTTGCAGGGATTAAAGCATGCTCATAAAGGAAGTAGAAAATACAAGTTTGGGGTGTGCCTACCAGATCCTATGTCATAACTTAGTGGGTTTAAATTTTGAGGATGATTCCATTAACCAAAACATAAAAAGTTCAGATGGCCTATAAGATTTCCAAAGGATTATGAAGAAGTCTCGACGAATACCCTAGACATTTCATAGCCCCTGGAATTATCTTGAGTTCGTTTTGGCCTTATTGTGTTTGTTATATATTTCATCCAATAAATACCCTTATGCTTAGTGAATTATGATGTTTTGATTATCTCTTAAGTGGGGTAACCATCACTTGATATCTCACTTAAGGATTATATAGGTAAAGACCTTTTGGGGCAACTAGACTTAATTAAGAAATTTAATTAATTTGATTTTTAAAATAAGCTTGTAGTGTTTTTGAAAGGTTTTAAATTAATTGCAAGTTATTTTCTAAAACCTCATTAGATAAAATTTTGATTAAGCCTAGTTCACTACTAAGCCCTTAAGGTTTAACACGTAGATTTGCAAAAAATGATTTTTAATATTTATATTCTTAATCCCTATCATGAATGATAAATTATCTCAAAACCATTAGTTGGGGGTTAAAATCAGTGAGTTATAATCTTCTAAAATCAAACCCCTCACCTTAATATCTTCCTATTTAATTATTCTTCCAAATTTCATTAATTTGAAAAATTATAAATTTATCATTTATGAGATTCAAAGTGAGGTTGGTTTCTACCACTTATCTCTTTTATGTTTCAATCATAAAGACATGTTATATTAAGATCACTTATTACCCATTCACCCTCTTGATTAGACCTAAATATAAATTAAGCTTTAAATTCCAAATTTACACTTTTGCCCCTCAGGCCTTAACTCCCTATAATTCATTAAATTAGACTCAAATGACTTGAAAATTTAATGTTACCTCACTCATGGGTTAATTAAAATATCAGAGGAGAAAATGCAATTTTTTCAAGTTTTTTTAATTTTTTATAATTGTTTTTAATGCAAAAAATAGGGATTTTCAATAAAAATTTAATAACTCCATCAAAGCGATACTTCTACCCTTAAGAAAAGTATTTGAAGCTCATCTAGGTTAGAGGACTATTTGGACCAGTTTTCATGATTTTTAAAGGTTTAATTTAATTATTAGAAATATATGATTTTTTTGAGTATTAATTCAATATAAAATAATATTTAGAAGGAAAATTAAACTTTATATTTTTATTAAATCCCTCCAAGTCCAAAAAACCCAAAGAAACAAATTTCATATTTTTGTGACTTATATTTTAATTATTAGAATTATTTTAATGAAAAATTAGGGAAAATCCATTTTAAGCATTTTAAAATTATTATCTTGACTTAGAAAATTGGGAAAATTATTTTAATTGGTTCCAAGTGACTAGGAAGCCAAATGTGACATTTAGTGTGTTTTAATAATTTTGCAATTTTTATGATTTTTTAATTAATTTTTAATTATTTAAAGGCTTAAAATTAGTTCAAAAATGAAGTGTTTATTTTTATTCAAATTTCATTTTTCTTAGGTTCCTCTAGTTATAAGGAGCTCCAAAGACTAACTTTGGTTATAATTATTTTAAAGTAAAAAATGTCATTTTACTTAATTAATCCATTTAAGTGACCAAATTAATTGCAATTCTCTTGAAATTTTTATAGGGAGCTCCCCTGACATTAAATTACAATGTGGAATAGTTTTTATTCCATTTACATTCATAATTACTCTAAATTAATTTTATTTTATTTTTTTAGGGTTGGTGATAATTAGGATTATTTTTAATGAGTTAAATCAAGTTTTTATTTTTCCTAGGGTCCTCTAACCACAATAAACCTACCAAAATAAGTTTAATATTTTTTTGATGAGTATTTTAATTATTATAATTTTTAAACCAAAACATGGACTATTAACTTGAAAAATAGATATCTATGCCTAGAGGTCTCCCCTAACCTTGGAAAACTCATGAAAAGAATCCTAATAACATGTGGAATAAAAACCCCAAAGCTCAAGTTATGGTGAAATGTCTATGCAAATGGAGAGTTAAAATAAGGAAAACACTACTTAATTAATTAAAAATATATATGCATCAAATAAACTTAAAAATGCTTTCACATTGTTCTCCTCTCTTCACTGAGCAACAGGGTGTTTTAAAATTTTTTTTATGATTTTTATACACAAAGTTATTGATTTTTAAAGTTTTTGAAATTAAATAAATAGAAAAAAGCTCCTAATTTTCTACTTATCCGTCATCCTAGTAAACGTCGAATGAACATGTGTCGCCGCGGGATTGGGCAGTGCCAGCTGATTCAACCCATTCTTTTCGAACTACAGCACTGTCCAACCGCATCATGACCCTCCATTCAATACACACTTGGTTGGATTGTCCTCCTTCATCGTCCCGAACTGGTTCAACCTAAAAATTGTCCATTTTCAAACGCTAATATCTCACTCGATTCTTAACCAAATCAAGTGCTGTTTTTTTTTAATTACTCGTCATGATTAGAAGATGTTGTTGATCGACCCTTAAATCAACTCTATGAGAATGGAGAGTGAAATGAAACTCAATTTAGGGTTAACTTTCAATACCTTGGTCCAAGTGGGGAAGCCTCGATTGGATGCTTGTGGAAGCTTCGTGGGGGTCTCAAAAGCCTAGGGATGGAGCCTCAAGTTGTTGTGAATTGCCTAGATATGATTTCGACCATGGCTGAATTATGGGATTTATCAAAGTCCACCTTAGTGTGCTTCGGTGATGGGGATTTTATGAGGGATCTTCTTCTCTTGATGTGGGGATGGCGTGGGTGCAATAAATTTGAATTTGGTGGAGGTTTGAGGGATGACTTGTTTCGGCCTAGGGATTGAGCTCCAAAATTGAGCTCGAGCAGTGGATTTTAGTGTCTAAGGATGGTTAGGTTAAGCTCAAGAGGTCTCAAGGAATCTTTGGAAGCAATTTGGCAGAGTCTCCCTAAGGAATTTCAAGCTCTGCCCCTTTGGCCATGGAAGGGGGGTTTAAATAGAGGGGCTTGGAGAGGCCACCGGGGGCAGTTGGTGGACAGTTGCTTATGTGGATGCCAACAATGTGTAAAAATCCAATTAGGATAAGACAACTTGGATGGGTTTTATTTTGAGTTTTGGCCTAGGTGGAGCTCTTGATTTTGAGTTTTCCAGCCACCAAGGTAGTTGGCCAGCCAGGGAGGGGTCACCATCCAATCCAGGGAGGTTAGGGCTTGGTCTTGGAGAATTCAATTGGGGTTGACCATGTGTAAAGGTATGTGATTTAAATAATATGAGGAAATGGCTATTTTGGGTTAATTTGGGTTAAATCATGGTTTGGGGCTAGGTTCACCCCTCATGGCTTGTTTGAGTGCTGAGGAGAATCAGGTGGCTTAGCTTAATCATCATGGTGAGGTCTCTATCAAAAGCTATTTGGTTGAAGATGGATTAGAGTGATTCATTGGATGGTTTAAAAGAATTTTAAGGATATTTGAAAGTGTTTTAGCCTCTTTCCAATAATAGCTTGATGATGTAGCATGGCTCTCATGGCTTGCCTATGGCTTGGAAGTGGCTCCATGGATTGCTCTTGGCTTGGCTAACTTTCATGAGAATGGATCCTTGAATTTGCAAAATATTTTGGTGGATTTTGGCATGATGCTTGATTTAGAATAATTTAATTATGGATTTAGGACTTTACGAATGATTTTAATCAAATAGATGATGGAAATAAATTATTGTGATATGGGCTTTGAACTTTGGCTTTTGAATTTAAGTGTAGTGAGCTTGGGATTTTGAAATTAAAATTGAATTTGGGCTAATTGAATGTTGAGTTTGATTTAGGAATATTTTATGAGATATTTGACACAATTTCAAGTGATTTTGAGTTGAATTGGTGGGCCAATTTGGTGGATTTAGGCATATGTTCAAAATTAGGCCTTTTGGGGTTTGAATGAAATTGGGCTTGCAATTAGATCAAATTGGGCTTGAATTTTGTTTATAATAGAATTAGGGATGTTGAATTTTGGTTTATAATTGAAATTGGGCAAGATTGGGGTCAATTGGGCTAAAATTGGGGTTAATTTGGGGACAATTAGGCCTTTAAGGGCAAATTAGGGCTTTTGGTCAAATTGAGTAAAAATGGTCAAATCTGGTTAATTTTGATGATAAAAAATTAAAATTGGTAATATTTCAGAATTTTTGGAGTTTTTTGAATTTTTAGGTCATGAAGGGCATTTTGGTAATTTTGTCCCAATTTTTGGGGGTATTTGAAAATCTGGTAAATTTTGGTATTTAAGTAGTGGTGAGGATTTTGAGATGATTTTTGGACAAATTTGGGTTATTTTGGGATTTTGGGCAAAAATTAGGGTTGTAGGGGTATTTTGGTAATTTGGTGATTTTGGGCCAAAATGGGCCAACAAGCCAAGAAGCCTACCAAACCAATAGGATCCATGTGAGGACTCATTTTGAATGCTCAATATGTTGGTTCTAACCCTCTTAGCCAAAGACTAGGGGTATAGGGTCATCCATATGAGCTCTCCAAAAGGAGTTAAGAGATCAACCTAAGGGGTCTTATGGTTCAGGGTAAGTGAAAAAGTGTAGTTTATGCAAGTAAGCCCCACCAAAACTAGATCACCCAGGGCTAGTCCTAAGGTCTGACCATCTTATGGGGGACTCCCCTTGAGCTCTTCCATACTGACCCCACTTACTAAGTGTTAGAGGTTATGACCAATATGTGGAACTTCAAGTTGAGCAAAGAAGGGTTTGGAATTTCTGTTGGTGAGGGTCCCTTTTCTAGTCCTCTAGAAATAGTCAACAGGAAAGTCTTATGTCTAGGCCTTAAGCTACTAAAGAGGAAAAACTAGACCTCAATAAAAAATGAGGTCAACAGACGGTGTGTTAAATGACGCTATTAGACTTAGACTTTTTTCCCTTTTCATTGAGGGAGACTTAGCCCAAAAATTCCTATCTAAGTATTTCCTATCTTCAAAAACTACTAAAACCTAGGAATGATAGACTTAGCCCAAAAATTCCTAAGTATTTCCCATCTTAAAAAAATACTAAAACCTAGGAATGACATTACTTTATTTTGTCAGGATGAAGGTGAGTCAATATACAAAGCATCAGAAAGATTTAAGGAACTTTCTAGGAAGTGACTACATCATGTTCTTCCTGATTGGTTAATCATTCTAACTTTTTACATGAACCCTTAGATCAATTATTAATGTTGTTTCTTGTAGTTCACATAAGCCAAAGCCATTTGATGAGGCTTACTCTTTGATTGAAGAAATGACTACAAAAAATTTCCAAGGGCCTTCTAAAAGGGTAAACCCTATAAAGATAGCTAGTATGCATGACAATAATGTTCTTTCAGTTCTTACTTCTCAGGTAGCAGATATTTCTAAAAAGATAGATCAATTTTGAGTGAACCCACCTTAAGTACCTCCAGTAATTGAGGAAAATTCATTTGGACAAATGATTGATTCTAACGTTCAATCATTTAAGACCTTAAATGCAATTAACAACATACATAACAACCCTTATTCCAACTTCTATAACTAGGTTGGAAGAACCATCCTAAACTAAACAGGAATGACAATGCTGGTGGGAGAAACCAACAATGGGGTAATAACCAAGCAAATCCTTTAGGAAATTGGAATAACCATAACAGTACTAATTATATACCTTCTTATCCATGAGGCTTTAACAATAATCCATAATTTAAGGAGAATAAGTTGTCTTTGAAGAAGGTTATTTTGCAAATGGGGCATCAATTGCAAAGTCATGGTGCAACAATAAAGAATATAGAGAATCAATTGGGATAGATTACTAACTCACTTAGCAGTAGAAACTGAGATAAAACTTAAGGAGAAGAATAACGAGCAAGTTAAAACTTTCCAATTAAGAAGTGGAAGAGAGTTGGAGGGTGTAGTTCAAAAAGATATTGAGGTTGAAAAAGAGACTGTGGAAACTGAAAAAACCCAAGGAAAATATTTCCAAGGATTTAGGAAAACTAGTCTCTCCAACTAAGATTAACTTAGAAAAACCACCACCTTCATTTCCTCAAAGACTTTAACAGCAGAAGTTAGATCCATAATTTTTAAAAATTATAGAAGTATTTAAGAAATTAACTTTTAATATTCTCTTTGTTGAAGCTTGGAGTAAATGCCCAGGTACGTAAAGTTCATGAAGGATATTTTTAACAAGAAGAGGAAGTTTGGAGACTATGAGACAGTTGCACCCATTCTGAAGTGTAGCGCTATAAATCAAAAGAAGCTTCCTCAGAAACTTAAGAATCCTAGGAGCTTTACTATTCTCTGTGAAATAGGAGAAAGATTTATTGGAAAAGTTTTATACGATCTTGGAGCAAGTATAAACCTTACATCATTATATATTTTTAGAAAGTCAGGGTAAGGAGAAGTGTGTCATACTAATGTAACCCTTTAGTTAGTTGATCAATCAATCACTTATCTAAAAGGGGTTATAGGAGATGTTTTAGTTAAAGTGGATAAATTCATCATCCCTATTGATTTCATCGTGTTAGATATGGAGGAAGATAAAGAAATTTCAATCATTTTAGGTAAACCTTTTTCTAGATATTGGACGAGTCATGATAAATGTGCAAAAAGGTGAATTAACAATGAGACTAAATGTTCAGAATTTACATTTAATGTTTTAAAATCTATGAAATATCCTTTTGAAGGAAATGAAGATGTGTGTTATCAGATGGACTTAATTGATTATTTGTATAAAAGTCATTTACGAGAAAGTTATGAAGTTAAATCAATAGAGCCAGAACTAGATAATGAGAAATAGACAGACTTGTAGGATGAGATGGATCTATTGATTATTGAAAATTCAAAGTTTGTTCGGGAGATGTTTGAGATTCTAGATATAATAGAAAATTGTAAGCCACTTATTCCTTCTGTAGAGGAACCCGATGAACTTGAGATGAAAGTGCTTCCGACACACTTAAAATATGCTTATTTAGGAAATTTATCTACATTATTAGTTATCATATCCGAAGATTTCACTCATTTACAAGAGGAGAAATCAATGAAAATTCTGACAAATTATATGAAAGCTTTTGGATTGACCTTGACTGATATTAAAGGAATTAGTCCCTCTATTTGTATGCATAAAAACTTGATGGAAGATAATCATAAACCCCAGGCAGATTCTCAAAGGAGATTAAATCCAATTATGAAAGAAGTAGTTAAGAAGGAAATATTGAAGTTGTTAGACGCAGGCATTATCTATCCTAATCAGATAGTGCTTGGGGTAGCCATATTCATTGTGTTTCTAAAAGGGAGGAGTGATAATATCTATAAATGAACAAAATGAACTAATTCCTACAAGACATTTCTTTATCCTAAAAAATTTTAAAGATATACTATGCTAGTAAAACTCTTAATGAAGCTCAAATTAATTATACTACTACTAAGAAGAAATTATTGACTATAGTATATGCTTTTGATAAATTTAGATGTTATGTAATTGGAACCAAATGTGTAGTTCATACCAATCATTATGTTATCAGATATCTTATGTGAAAGAAGGACGCTAAACCATGCTTGATTAGATGGGTCCTTTTAATACAAGAGTTTAATATTGAAGTTGTGGAGAGAAAAAAATCACACAATCAAATTGTTGACCATTTATCTAGACTGTATTAAGAAAATTTATACACTTATGATTGTGAAATTAATTAAAATTTTCCTGATGAACAACTTTATGCTATTATTGAGTGGTGTATTTTATGGTTTGCTAACATAGTGAATTTTATTATTAAGGATATTGTACCCTATGGATTAACATCCCACCAACAATAAAAAATTATTTATGATGGTAGATCTTACATTTGGGATAACCCATATTTGCATAAAGGTGTAAAAATTAAGTAATAAGGAGAAGTGCACCTTGAGAAGAAACCCAATAAATTATTAAGAAATGTCATGATTCTAAGTTTGGGGGACATTTTAGAGTTAAAAAAATTGTTTTTAAGATTTTACAATCTAGATTTTATTGGCCTACTGTATTTAGGGATGTGAATATATATAAAAAACATGTGATATATGCCAGAGAGTAGGCAATATATCTAAGAGTCCCCTAAATTTACTTTGGAGATTGAGATTTTTTATGTATGAGACTTAGATTTTATGGTACCATTTGTACCATCTTTTGGAAATCTATATATTATGATAGCTGTGGACTATGTCTCAAAATGGTTTGAGGCGGTAGCTATTCCAAATCACGATGCTCAAAGTGTAGCTAAATTTCTAAAGAAGAATATCTTTAGTAGATTTGGCATGCATAGAATGATTATTGGTGATGGAGTATGTCATTTTAAGAATAGAAAAATTCAGAGACTAGTTGCTAAATATGGAATTAAGCATAAAATAGCTACAACTTATCATCTACAAATCTGTGGTTTAGCAGAGGTATCCAACAGAGAAATCAAAAGGATTTTAGAAAAAAACTATCAATCCTAGTATAAATAATTAGTCTTTAAGACTAGATGATACATTATGGGCCTATAGGACTNTCTCTCTCTCTCTCTCTCTCTCTCTCTCTCTCTCTCTCTCTCACACACACACACACACACACACACACACACACAAACGTTTAATTCCTTGTGTGTGTTTCTCGAACAATTTTTGATTCAACAATAATAAATTCTATAGTTTGAAAAACTAATGCATGAAATATTTCACATTAAATCTAAAGTTGAAACATAGTCACTTTTATGTACTAACTACATCTTTATTATTTGTTGTTAGAGAATTTTATGGACAATAAAGATTGGATTTTATGACATTAAGAATGGTTAAGTGATCAATTTTAATTGATATTTGTTTCAATATAATATTACTTCATGCAATTTAATCAAATTAGTTTTTTTTTATGTTTTTTTCATGCTTTATATTGTTGTATTTTGAAGGCTTTAATCTATTTTCATTGGCAATCAAAAATAGGAGTTTTGTTTTCATTGGCAATCAAAAATAGTAAAATGAATTTTTATAGTCAATACATTATCATGTGACCCATGGAATAGCACTCTTCTAACCAATCATGTTTACATGTGAATGTCTTCTTATGAATCATGGTAGAGATGAAGGTATTCTTTTATTACTTATTTTAGCTCGAAGATCATCAATTGTTCGAAAATAAATTCAAAATTTGACTCGAACTGAAATAAATAAGTGCACCGAGCTATGAGCCGAAAGTTTGGATTGAATTTTTTTCAAGTTGATTTTATGCCATACAGAATTGGCTCGAACCAGCTTGAGATTGGCTTGAAGTATTTTTTTATTTAAAAAATTTATATATATAATGCTAAATAAAACAGAATATAAGGAGACTCGAGCCTATTTCGAGCTGGAATCGATCCAAATAATTAAATTTGAGCCAACTTGTTTCCAAATCGTGCCCGATTGAGCCAATTTCAAGCCATTTCAATCTAGAACAGTTTTAAATAACCTAATTTCAGCTCGTTCGTTCCTTTTTCGAGCTGAACTGAGTTTGGTTCAATTTCGAAACGAGCTGGCTTGAAATCGAATATAACAAGAGCCACACTCAATCCATTCGAGCAGATTTCAAACTGACCCCAACTCGATTCAAAATTGATTGTGTGTACATGGCTCTCTAGCAGCATTCTTCTATCTCCTGCTAGCAATTAAAGGCTTTTTTTCCAAATATATTTGAATATTATTCATATATTGCGATTAATTTCATCATATATGCCGATGAATGTTTTCTTTTCATTTAAAACTAGTGGATGGCATATGTATGTCACATAATTTATGCATTTTGATGTATTTATTATTTCCAATTTCTCATCCTAAAGAATGCCATCTTGGCCATAACATTTCATGGATACTTTATTTTTGGTGGCTACAAAGGTTTAATTAATTTAATTTTTGAGACATTTACATACATACCACCCAATTCAT
>NEWO01000641.1:118872-140712 GCA_003013225.1 Phalaenopsis aphrodite
TTTGTTCATCAATCATACGACATATGAAACTCTCCTTCTACGCATTTCTTTGGTTGCATCTTTGTATTTCAGTATCAAATTGGCTAACACATAAGCTTCATTAAATTAGCTACAATCATATCAGGTTACGAACAAAACAATAAAAAAATAAGTATCAATGAATAAGCCTTTAAAGCATGACCCAAGAAAATTAAAAAATAATAAACAAATATAAATGTCATATGTGATTGTAAATTAAAAAGTCTATCAAATGTTCCTCCTCTTATAAGATTGTCATAAGTACGCCACCATACGGTCAGCAAACATCTCGATTAAAAATTCTCTCAAGGTTGAATCTTCCAACAACTCCATTGAAAAAAAATACAGTGGCAATTCCTCAGAAATTTCTAGAGTTCATTAAAAAATTGCAAAAAATGCTGGACAAAAGTTGCTTGAGATGTGTTGTTCATTGCTGCATGAAGTCACCAACAATGATATCTGGCTTTTAAGGAAAGCAACTCCCATTTTCTTTTTATTTTTAACCCGCAGATGCTTAGAATTACTCGTGGACTCAATTTCATGAAGGTCTGGGTTGAGGCCTTCAGTGGAATAACTCGATTGGTTAGCTCCCAAATTTTTGGGAATGCCACCAAATTTTGTCTAACTAGAGGCACATGCATTGTTGTCCTTTGCCACGCAACCTCAAACATACAATCCAACTTCTCCTCCAACTTAAGATTGATTCTAATGTATTTAAATTTTTTGCTGCAAGAACCACTTAAAAATTCATATAACATGTAGTTAAAATTAAAAATAAATTAAAAAGTGACCAATATAGGGAACATTTCAGAAATGTTTGCTACAAGTCTTTCTGCCCACCACTCCTTGGAAGCATCAATCTTCACTGGATCCCACCTCAAGCTCGTTGAATTTTGTTTCAATTACTTTCAGATTTTCCAATCCCTCTTGAGTTGATCCCACTTATTCTTTAGCTACATCATTTCATACTCTCTGCCTGTACTTTTCTTGAATTTTTAATAATATTTTGCCACCCTTCTTTCTTAAAATATGTCATCAGCTTATTTCCAAGTGTTGACCTCACTTTTGGTTGAGGTCTAGTCTTTCCTCTTTAGTAGTCTAGGGTCTATCCATAGGACTTTTCTGTTGACAATTCCTAGAAGACTAAAAAGGAACCCTCACCATTAGAAACTCTAAACTCTTCTTTGCTCAACTTGAAGTTCCATATATTGGCCCTAACCTTTAGCACTTGGTAGCTGGGGTCAATTTGAGGGAGATCAAGAGGAGCCCCCATAATATTGCTTGGACTTAGGGTTAAACCTCTGGTGGTGTGGTCTTGGTTGGTCTTACACACACTCTTGCACATTAAACTCTTACTCAGTACCTTAAGCCCAAAGGTACTTAACTTTGATCCCTTGACCCTTTGGGAGACTCATGTAGATGGTCCTCTAGACCCCTTAGCCTTAGGCTAGGGTATAGCTAGGACCAGTATATGAATGACCCAAAGTAGGGAATTCTATTGGTCCACGACTCAAGTAGGGTGATTGACACTCCAATTTTACCAAAATAGACAACTTAGCCTTTTGCCCCCAAATCTACCCAAATTACCAAACTACCCTTAAAACTCTAAAATCTCCAAAATTACCCAAAATACCCAAATTTATTCAAAAATCATTTTAAACTCTTTGAAACCACCCAAGTTGTCCAAAACACTCCCAAAACTTTCAAAATTACCAAAATACCCCTCATTTAGCCAAAATTACCCAAATTGTCCCAAAACCTTCAAAATCATTTCAAATGTCATAAAAATCAATTTGAAAAACTCCATTGAGCTTGATTTGTCCAATTTGACCTATTTTGACCAAAAGCCCCAACTTGCCATTAAAGGCCCAATTACCCCAAATCACCCCCAATGTCCACCAATTTGGTCCCGATCTTCCCCAATTTCAATTCCAAACTAAAATTAATCATGTACAAGCTATATTGAAACAAAATCCAAGCCAAATTGACCCACATTTGAATCCAATTTCAACCCAAATAAAAAATCCCCAATTTGACCCAAAACCAAAATCTCACTCAATTGAACTTTCAAATCTATCCAATTGCACAAATTTTGCATCATAAACTTGTAAAAACATTTCTCAATATCAAATTGAACCTTTAATTGGCCTTGGTCAAGCCTCAATTTTATTCAAAATCAACTTGGACCGAAATCCCCAATTTTGCCCCAAATTAGCCATATCGACAAATTCAACGAAATTGAACCCCATAAACTCAAAATTTCCACCCAATTAATATATAAAACTCTTCATGACAATCACCCACATCAGATTGAACCATCAATTGGGACTTATCCAAACTCTACTCAAATCCAAGTCTAACCCAACATCCCCAAAATTGACCAAATGTTCAAATTGAACCTCCAAATCAATTCAAAATCACTCCAAATCTTTTCTAAGCTCTTTGTGAAAATTATCTACATCCTCTTAATTAATATATTGGGCTCCATGTCATGACTAGCTCAATCTAAACTCAATTTGAAGCCAAATTGCCTAAAATTGAACCCATGACCCAAATGCAACCTAACTTAGCAAAAGTGGTCAATGTAAGACAACTACAACCACCAAGTGAACTCTAGTGTCAGACTAGACCCATCCAGCCCACCCTATGTGAGCCACATTTAGGGGATTTCTTTCTTAAAATGCTTAAGCCAAGGAGATATTTGCCAAAACCCATCACCAACCTAATAAATTGCCTTGACAAATTCCCCTAAGGTTTATAAGCCACCTGAGCATCTCCTTTGCCTTAGCCAGCCACCCTAGTCATCGGAGTAGCCAAAACTAAGAGCCACATCCACCCAATCCAAACCCAAACTCACCCATCCAAGCTGGCCAGCTCCAATTGGCTTTGACACTTTTTAACCCTCCACCTATACACTATTTTGCACCCATCAATTGACCCCGGCAGCCACCCTAAGCCCTTCTATTTGAACCACAACTTCCATGTACAAAAGAAGAGAGAACCAATTTTCTTGAGAAAACTCTACCAAATTGTTCCCAAAGCTCCTCCAAGACTCCCTAAGCTCATTGCAACCATCTTCTAGTCATTTCCCCCACTACCTGAGCTCAATTTTTGAGCTCAAAATTAGAACAAATTTTGGCCATCCTCTAAAATCCTCCTAACTTCAAATTAAACTATTCTTAAGCTTCCCCTGAGTAAGAAAGGAAGTTCCCCATCAAAACCCCCCTCTATTGAGCTCTCTAAACCACGCTTAGACAAAAGTCACGCCCCATTTCAATGAACTTATACTTGGAGTTTACACCAGAGAAAACCAACACATCCAAAATACTCATGGGACTCCACTGAAGCTTCCACAAGCATCTGATTGAGGCCTCCCTTCTCAGACAAAGGTATAGGCCATTAACCTTAATCTTGAGCTCAGTTTTCACTAGAAGTGAAGTGAAGTTTAAATTCATAGCTTTGCAACCATATAAATGTGTTCATCTTGAGTAGATGATCGTGTAGGAACAAACCCCATGTGATTTAGTTGAGTATCAAGCGAGATCTCAGGACTATAAGTCATGCGGTTCATGAGCTCTGGCCATCGAGGATGACGAAGGAGAGCCGTCTAATCGTGTGTCTATCGGACGTACGAACGAGATCACGTCAGACGACCTTTTGGTGCGTGAACAGTGTGTCGAGTCAATACTGACTTAGACGGCGGCGCCAAACCTGAATACATTGTGTGGAGGCTACAGAGATGCCGAGGGTTGCGTGCCGCCGTGTGGTTTAAATAGAAAAAATCAGGATTTAATGAATTAAATTAATATCAAAACTTCAAAAATTCATATCTTTTTATCAAAAAATTATAAAAACTAAATTAAAAATACCCTCTTGCTCAATGAACAAAGGAGAGTAATGTGGACTAAAATAAAAATTATTTTTTGACTCTTTGATTTTTAATTAATTAAATGCTCTTTGTGGTATTTTAATTTATTATGATTAAATATTGCTCACTATGACTTGAAATTTTGAATGAGACAATTATCATTAAAAAATTAATGGTAATATGATCTTTTAATCTAGGTACGCATCACTTAAATTAAAATTCCATCAATTGCCATTTATTTTCCAATTGAAATTCTTAAGGGCTTGGTGGTGATCTAGGCTCGATATTTAAACTTATTTGATGGGATTTAGAAAGTAGCATGATTGATGGTAAATACCTCTAAACACTAGAAGCCCAACTTTAATGGTGGGTTGATCCTGACTTACTACTTATTTGCAACAGTATAACAATGTCTCTGATTATATTTTCATTTATATTTCCTTATTTTGCAACAAAGTCAAAACTTGATCCTGAAGCAAATATGAATTTAATTCTTTAATTTATATATTGGGATACTACGCAAGTATACATATCGTTGTCAAGTAATATGAGACTTTTTGATTAAGACCTGAATATCGAACCCCACAGGAAAATACATAATATGCTCTATTGAACGACAATTTTTTTATTTTAAAAAGACAATTACTTAAACTAGAGATGTATTCGTAGCAATTAAAATTCAAATCTTTTTGGTATTTTTGATATTTTGACAAAACAGGTAAAATTTTAAAAAGATAACTTGAGTTTATGTAAAAGAAAAGCATTGAATTTGAAAATATCTTTCTCTTTATCATGGATCAGTAATAAGCATAGGAATTCTATTTCAGAAGTATGCAAATTGTGTTGTGCCAAATATGAGCAATTATATTCTTTACCCTTACTATAGATGTTATAAAGAATATTGGCTAATTTAAAGTTTGAATAGTTCTGAAGACCGGCTAGGCAGGGAAGATACAAGCTCTCACTCTAGAGTTCCATTGAATCCCTCCACACGGGGGCTAACATCTCGTATCAGAACCTAAAACAATAAACCAATTTGGGGGCTTTAACCTGTCACTTTTTAGTCCTCTAACTCTACACCCTTCAAAGATTACTTCCCTATTTATTTGCACTAAATCATATGAATTACATTCTCATTTATATAACCTCATGTAATTCTTTCCAATTGTTGACTGAGACAATATCAGCCCAATTCTTACATGTTTTCACAAAAAAATTTAACATCTGGACAGGCCAAATCAAGAAGTAAATGAAGTTCATGGATTAAAATCATCACAACTTCTTCCAACATTAGAGGTCAATACTCTCCACAACTTCCATCAAAACTTTAATTACTTATCATTTTAAGGAGAAATATAAAGAAAACTACTTAGAATTCATGGAGAAAACAAAACCACACTTTAGTTTAAAAGTAGAAATTATTGTCAAACCAAGAAGAAGTCTCGATTAAAATCAGAAGTAGTTCAAAATAAAAGATGAAAACTTATCTCAAATCCTCCACCAAACTCTTGAAGTTCCTTTGAATCTCTTCTCTTTTACAACACTCTCAAAATAAACTAAAAACAAAAATGATAAAGTAAATTTGTGGTGCCTTAAAATCTCTCCAAAACTCTCTCTTTTCCAACCTTTTCAAAACTTTCAAGCACACTTTAAAAAGTTTCATCTCCCTTCTTTTATAAATCTTCAAGAGGTGCTTTGATAACTCTTCAAAATGTGTCCCAATTCGATGTATCTTCCAAAGGTTGCCTCTTTTCATAAGTCTTTCAATAATATTTTCGTTTCTAGTGGTCATAACCACCCTCTTTAGCCAATAAGTGCCTCAAATACCTCTTTAAAATTTGGCCAAATGAAAAAAAAAAACCACCAAATAACTACCTCTGGCGCTTAGGCACAACCTTATCTGCTTAACCGGGGCTTATGCGCCGGATCTGACGCTTAGGCGCCAAAACACTTTGGCACAATTTTCACCTCTTTGCTCCAAATTTGATCATTTTCACTTCTTTTAGCATTTTTCACCTTTTTACTTGTACCTGAAAGTGCAAACACACAAATACCTTCCATTAAAGTGCAATATCTCAAATATAGATATAAAAATACTTTTAAAATACTATATATTTTATGTGCTTCATGAGTACAAAATCTTAAATGATTTGAACTTGCCTTAGAGGCATTCACCTGCATAACTATTAAATGAATTATCAACTAATTAACTGAGTATCTTGCCCTTGGGATGATGAGAATGTCAAAGTTCATCGAGTAGCGGGGTAACCTTTTTAACTTGACCTTGGATGATTAATGAAACAATATGATAATTTCAACACGAACTCAAAATGTTTCAAGAGTTCTTCAAAGCAGTTCAGGGTCATTCCCCGAATACTTTGGAATCTCTTGGACATTTTGAATGAAAAATTGAACATGCTATACATTGTTCTTAAATTATCCACTAAGATCTTTCGGGACTAAATAAGTCATATTTTGGAGTTTGTTAGATACACCTTTATCTACTCTTGCAATTTAAATTTCTTGGAAAATTATATACATGTTGCAAAAGCTAATTTTTCAGCGGGAATGCCAAGAAGATGTCAGGTGTGTTTTTACAATGTTATTTAATTTATTTCATTTTAATTTTTGCAATTTACTTTTGTCGCAAAATATTATAGCTACTTGGGTGTGCACTTTACTTGCAAAATCAAAACCATTTTCAAAATTAATGAA
The DNA here is from genome assembly GCA_003013225.1 of Phalaenopsis aphrodite. NCBI lineage: Eukaryota > Viridiplantae > Streptophyta > Magnoliopsida > Asparagales > Orchidaceae > Phalaenopsis > Phalaenopsis aphrodite. The sequence continues at coordinate 125,474 of NEWO01000641.1, forward strand.
CATTCTAAAAAAACTAAAATAAATTGTTTCAAATGTAACCATAAATCCTTTGAAATGTCACTAAACATAAAATATCTTTTTGAAATTACGGGAGTCCCTCAAATGAGGTAACTCACGGTTGCTAACGAGATCTTCCCGGTTTAAATGAGTTTCACAACTTATTTAAGCTAAGTAAATTCAAAAGAAAATAGTGATACGGGAATGAAGGAACCACGAAATCTTATCCGGTGTCACTCTAATCAACTTTAACCCCCCATAATGATTGAACTTTAACTTATCATTTAAACCTTTAAACCTTAGACTTTAGGACTACTACTTCACAAAGGAGCCTGGAGCTAACTTTGTGGGCAACCTTCTACAGCAACACGAGGATCTACAAAACACATCTTTTCTTAGAATTAAACAACAAGTCAAAGGATTTCGAGGTTGTATGTCTAGAGTGACATAAATCCTTAACTTTTTCTTTAAGCTTTTGCACAATCATGTTGTGCAATATAAGCTCTAACTCATTTTAGGATTCTGAGGTTATCGTTCATCACGATCTAAATCCTCACATCTTCTAAGCTATATGTGCGACCGTCTCGCATAAATGTAAGCCCTAATTAATAAAATTGGCAAGATGAAACATTTAAATAATTTTTTCTCGAAGCTAAATCCGAACCATAGGATAGCTTGATAAGTCATCGAGTTTCTCCTTAGGATCCGTGACATTCCTTAGTTCTTTTTCCCTTGGATTCCACCATAAATGTTCCAAATTTGAGCCACACCCCTTTCACACATCTTTGTCCCATCTATTGAAAAGTCCTATCCTTTAAAATTCTTGAGACAATATCCCTTGATTTTTATTGAAAGTTTTCTTAGGTGACTTGGGTTATCTAAGATGTAATTAACTATAGGGGTTTGCCCTTATAGGAAACTTTTAAGAACTCAGCTTAATATAAACACTACTTAATTTTTCATATTAAATAGGGGAATTTTTTGGTCAACATAAAAAATATTTTTTTCTCAAACTTAAACGAATGTCATAAATTATTTTGTTTATTTCATCGAGTATTACTAGTAAGTAGTGTGTCTACCCTTCGGGATAGATGCATTGCTTGCGTTATTAGGCTCATTTATTTAAACTATCGAGGATATGAGATCAGTTAGGTCTTGTATTTTCAAAACTTAAAATACTAATTTTCCAAAATTATATATATATATATATATATATATATATATATATATATATATATATATATATATATAATTAAATTGGTCTTTTGGATATCCATTTCGGCAACCAACAACTTCTAATTTGGCGACCAACACCCAGACCGACCTCCTTGAGGCAAAGGTCGCAAAATATTATTTTTTTTATTTTTTTATCCCCCATTGCAGTTGAACCGACCTCTTTGGTCTTAACCATTATATTATTAGCATGAAAAAAAACAATTAACATAAATATGCATGCCACAATATCGTAAATTATAGAAAAATTAGAATTCTACAATATCATTACCACAACATTCACATCAACACCTCCACACTGATACATCAAGACACTAACACATCAACCACACAACAAACACCACCTCAACACACCAAAACCTCTACACCCAATACCACTACACCAACAACACCATCTCCACACACCAGACAACAAGCGCGTTGGTACATCAAGGCACCAACACATCCACCACACTACCAGAACTGCCTCCACACACCAGCATCTTCACACAATCAACACCATCTCCACACACCCGATACCAAACACAATGGCACATCAAGACACCAACACATCCACCACACCACATACACCACCTCCATACACAAGGCCCTCCACATACAAGCACAATCACACCACCAGCACCACCTCTACACACCCGACACCAAACACACTAGTACATCAAGACACCAAGACATCGATCACACCACCATCACCACCACCACATACCAAGCCCTCCACACACTGACAACACATCACCACCAACACCACCTCCACACACCTAACACCAAACACATTGGCACATCAAGTCATCAACACATCCACCACACAAAAAGCACCACCTCCACACACTAGCATCACCATACCACCAGCACCGCATCCACAAACCAGACACCAAACACATTGACAAGAAACCAACACATCCAACACACCACCAGCACCAGCTCCACACACTAAGAACTCCGCACACCAGTACCACCATACCACCAGCACCACGTCCACACACCAGACACAAAACACACTGACACATCAAGAGATTGACACATCCACCATACCACCAGCACCACCTCCACACACTAAGACTTCCACATAACAAAACTACCACATTATCAACACCACTTCCACACACTAGATACCAAACACACAGGCATATTAACACACCAACACATCCGCCACACCACAAGCATCATCTCCACACACTAACGCCACCACACCACCAACACTACTAGTAACTCCACCATACACCAAACATTAATTACCTCTATAAGCACTAATTCATGTTAAAATCTCAACCCAAATTCAACACATACATAATACTCAAAATATCATTATTAACAAATTCAAAAATAACCACTCACAGAAGATAGAGGGAAATACAAACCTCTATGCAATAAGCATCAAATTTTTTTATGCTTCATCTAGTTTTTAAATTCCCACCGAAATATCAAAATTCATAAAAAAATCTAAGGCTTGCTGCAAATTACTAACCATTCACAGCAAATAGATTAAATCCACAAAACAAAAAAACCAAATACAGGGCACCCAAAGCATGGATAATAGCAAAAGGAACCAAAAACCCAAAGCTCAATACATATCACAACCAAAACCATTATGGATGCCAACTGATAATAGTGCATCAAAATCATAATCCAAAACCTTAATGGATGCAACATAAAACATCAAAACCTTCAAGCCAAGCATATCGAACCAAAAATCACCAAACCACACCAAAAAGAGATATCAGAAAGAGGAAACCAAGAAGCATAATGTGCACAACCACATTACATGAGGTGAATAATAGAGAAGGGAGGTAGAAGAGGGAATACTACACATAGCCATTAGTGTGCACAATTAACTAAACAAGCTAAAGAAGAGAAGGGAGAGGCAAGAGAGAATACAAACCTCACTGCAATGGTCACTAACCAAAGAAAATGATTCACAACTCAGAGCACAGAGTGCACAGAACCACCTAAATCGAGCTAAAGAGAAGAGGGGAGAAGGAGAAGAATGTAAGGGTAACCACAACAACCACTCAAAACCAAAAATAGCCAACCAGAAACAATCCTAGTTACCGAAGATGCGGATCCAAGGGTAGAAGAATTGAGAGAGAGAGAGAGGTAATTAAGGCAGAAGAATCACAAGGAGAGAGTGGGGTAGAGAGAGAAATGCAAGAAGAGGGACGGGGACAGCGAGGTAAATAGGTTGGCAAGAAATGCGGGTCACAGGGTCAAAACTGTGACTATGTTTCATCAAATTTTTTTCACAACGCTGTCACGACATATTTTCCAAATGGACCAAGTTCCATTTTCAAGCCAATCTACGCAAAAAATGCAATGCTAAATGCGCCCTTAGTGTCTTTTTGGGGCAGCTGCAGGTTAATAATAAACTATTGCAGATAAGTTGGTTGTTTGCTTATTTTTTACGGTTTGAAAATAGTTGTGCTATAGTTATTTCTAGACAAATGACTATTCTGCCCATGTATCGTATTATTGTTTGCAACAAAACTGTCATTTCAATATATTTTAGACTTTATAAGAAAAAATCAAGTGCAAAACAAAATAAAAAAAGATATACACCTCACTTAACAATGAGTATCATGATTACTAAAATTAAGAAAAAGATAATAAAATTAATATTTAATAATATGATAATATTATTTTTTAAAATTTATACAGCGTTTGACACGAGCTAAGCTATCCTCCATGGGATACTCTATATGCTCGATCACTCTGGGCGGTGGAATCTTTCAGCCTACCTGCCCACCGAAAAAAGTCATAATTTTTTGTGATTCTCTGTGTGCACCCGTTAAATTATCTCTCGTAGCTATGTGACTAACGTGAAGTTAGCAGGGAACTTTGAAGTTCACAGTGGTAGTGCAATCTTCGGGAGGTACCAGCAATCCTCGAACCCATCTTTCCTGAATTCCTTAAAAGACACCCCATTGGACATAACACAAGTAAAAATTATTAAGAGATGTAATTAAATATAGTCTTATGCAACTATGAGGTCTCAGAGAACTCCGTAAATTAACCAATGAATATGTCACTACAAGAACACAACATAACTTATAAAAAAAGGGTTCTTGGTTCTCTTTAACTCACGTAATATCAAGCTCGTGTGTGTCATATATATATATGTATGTATGTATATATATATATATATATATATATATATATATATATATATATATATATATATATATGTTAAAAGGAAGGGTAAATTATATTGCAGAAGAAGAAATCAGTACAGATCTGATATAAGGGGGACTTGCAAGAGGTCTCCCTTTAACAAAAAGGAGAGAGAAGGGGAAGGAGTAGTGGAAACTAAAGTGGTATCTGTCTGACTAACAACTATTGCTAACCAGTTAGCAGGTTTGTTGCCTTCTCTATGGTTGAACTTGAGCTGAAGTTGGCACAGTTTTTTTTAATTTCTAGATGGGTTTGAGCAATTGGAGTATGTGTCAGGGAGGAGATAAGGAACCTTCAATCAGTTGGATAAGCAGGGAACAATGAGTTTCAACCATTATATAAAACCATTTCATCTGTATTGCAATATGTAGTGCCCACAAAAGAGCAGTTGTTTCAGTTTCAAGTGCATCTTGGGCAGTCATAGGGCTGTAGATAAACAGTTTGCAGGTGCCAGTGTAGTCTCTGAAGATCCCTCCAAAACCAGCAACTTGCCCATTATAGCTTCCATCTATGTTAGCCTTTATTTAGGGATGAGTAGGTTTAATCTAGAAGACTTTGGTTATCTTGAGTTATTTATGTGTAGAAGGATTGATAGTATGGAAAATTTCAGGGAATCCCTTATGTTTGATCATCTTTGTTAAGAATGTTTTACAATGTACCACAGTTAGGTTTGCATTTGGAGGGCAGTCCTCAAATTTAGCTTTATTTCTGGCCATCCAGATAAACCAAGTAACCACAAAAGGGATGGTACTCAAATTGACTTTGTCCCAAGAATTCTAGCAAGCAATAAGGGAGGCCCAATCCAGATTCAAGAGATTTATCTTCAGCTATTGTACCAATTCTGACCAGACCCTTTGTGTAAACATACATTGAAAGAAGAGATGGGTAATTGATTCTTTAGCCTGGCAACAGAGATGGCACCTGGAAGGTCCTCTCAATCCTTTAATCTTGAGAATATCATCCACAGGGAGAAGCTTATGAAAGATTCTCCAGATTAAAAAAGACATAGAGGGGTTGAGATATTTATTCCAGATAGTTTCACCCCCATGGAACATCCTGCCAGTAGTACAATTTAATGTATATGGCTTTAGAGAGCTGTGGAACTTAGTAGCATTAATCACTAAATTGTCATGATGCTCTCTATTGAAAGAGATTTTAGTGATACAAGAAATAGATATTTGATCAAGCATAGATAACAGCTTATCCACAGACCAGGAGTCTCCATTCCAACAATCAGCCATCAACATATTAGGGTCAAAGTTTGCTGGTCTGGGCGTAGGAAGATCTTGGGGGCACCATTGGCCAAGCCAGAAATGAATTTTGCCTTGACCAAGATCCCACAAAAAGATGTTTTCTACCTTTTGTCTGATTTGAAGTAATTTGAGTCATATTGGTGAGTCCCCCAACTTTCTTTCAACCAAAGTAGGGTGGGAGTGCTTACAGTATTTCCCCTTCATAAAATTTTCCCATAGGGAGTTTTGCATTCTAAATTTTAGCCAGAGTTTGCACATATTAATCTGTTGAAGATGTTGCAAGCCTTTGAAGCCCAATCCTCCAACAATAGTAGGTTTAATAGCGTTTTGCTAGCTAGCCCAATGTAATTGATTTCTTTGTCCAACCTAAAGGAATTTGTTGAAACTTCTCTCAATTAATAGTTGGGAAGACTTCTTCATGTTTTTAACTTGGAGGATGTAGGAGGGGAAAGATGTGAGAATGCTTTTTAACAGTGTAATTCTCCCACTATTAGTGAGAAAATAATTTGTACAACAATTGAGTTGAGCATTGATTTTAGTGACTACAACATCAAATTGTATCCTTTTGGTTATACCTTTTATAAGTGGCACCCCAATATAATGAAAAGGGAAAGTAGCAGTAGAAAACCTAGTAAAGTTGCCAATCTATTGTTTAGCTGCAGGATTAGTAAGTTTGCTATAAAGGATATGACATTTAGAAGTGTTGAAGGTCATACCAGAGACGTCTTGAAATTGTTTCAAGCATTTGTGTATTAGCTTAACAGCATTTTTTTTAGCTTTAGAGAATATAATGATGTCATATGCATACATCAGGAGTGTGACCTCCATGATAGATGTATGGTGGAATCTGGCATAGGATTTCTGAGATAGAGCATGATCCAATATTCTGGAAAGATATTCCATGGATAGGATGAAAATAGATGGGGAGAGTGGATCTCCTTGCTGTACCCCTCTAGTAGCTGAGAAGAAACCACGAGAAGCTTCATTAAGCAAGATGGAATGTGAATTGAATTACAGCCATCTAAAAATAAGAGTGCAGAACTTTGTAGAGAAGCCCCTGACTTTAAGAATATCAAGAATAAAAGACCAATGAATAGTATCATAAGCTTAATTTAGATCCAGTTTATAAATGAGATTCCTCCTCTACAGTGATGATCAATATCCAGTAGTAGCTCTTGTGCTAGCAATATATTATCAGAGATAGATCTACCGTTGATGAATGTTGTCTGATTGGACTTTATTAGATGGTTTAAATGAGGTTGTAACCTAGCCAAAATAATTTTGCTAATATGTTTGTTGAACACAGAGGTCAGACTGATAGGTCTATACTGGTTCTAGTTTTGGCTTACAATAGTTTTGGGGATGAGGACATAACTAGAAGAAGCAAAGTTGTTGGGGAGGGGGGTTCCATTGAAGAAGCTTTGGATAACATTAACCACATCTTCCTTGATAATGGGCCAGGCTTTTTTGTAGAAAGCAGCTGTATATCCATCAGGACCAGCAACTTTAGAGTTATCAATAGTGTTAAGGGCCTCCCAAATTTCAGTTTCAGAAGGGATAGATGTTAGTTGGAGTTCCTGAGTATGGACCAGTTCTTCCTGGATGAAATGGGGATCCACAGGGGTAGAGGTAAACTGGGGTGCAGTGAAGAGCTTCTGAAAGAATTCTACAGCATTCCTGGCAATACCTTCATAATTGTTGATCCAACATCCTTGAGCATCTTGATTTCCTGTGAATATTATTACATTTTATTTTTTACTTGTTACAAACATGATAGTATTTTGTATTTCTATCCCCTCCCATGAATCTATTGATGACATCCTTCTGTTTCAGAAACAATTCCAATCTTTCAGTAGACAAAAGAACCTTTTCAGCATTTTCCAAAAATGCAGCTTCACTTACCTTTCCAATCACCAATTCAGCTTCCAAGGTTGCCAGATTTTTCTCAGCATTATCCACTTCTTCATACACATTCCCAAAGCATTGCCAATTCCATTGCTTGAGGTAAAAAGACATCATTTTCTGTAATTGCCACAATCTGATAAGTGGGTTGAAATGCTGTGGAGTATTATAATGCTCTTTAATCAAGTTGAAAAATTGAGGATGATCAGTCCACATGTTTTAAAATCTAAAGGAGTTAGGACTTTTAGGAGGGTTGACAGTGATAGAGACAAGCAATGGTCTGTGGTTAGACCCTACTAAAGATAAATGGTGTACAAAGGTATTTAACAATTCCTGGAACCATAGATCATTGGCCAGAAACCTATCCAACCTTTCCCAAATGTGACCTCTCTTCCAAGTAAAGCAGTCTCCTTGAAATCCAAGATTAAAATGTTTAGCAGCTTTGATGTTGTCACTAAATTGTGTCATCTTGAGGAGGTTAGGAGATCTACCCCTTCTCTTTTTAGAGCTTGCAGCCACACAATTGAAATCTCCTCCCACCAGCTAAGGGGAGGTTATATTGTTTGCAATGGAAATAAGCTCTTGCCAAAGAATAGTTTTGTTATTTTTGTTACAGCCAAAATAAATAACAGTGATAAGTCTTGATTTACCATCAGCATCTATCTTGAAATGCACAAACTGAGGATGATCCAACATGATAGACCAAGTTATTTTTTTTCTGAAAAGGTTCCATATTTTATTAGTGCGGTTATAGTGATTGGAGAAGCCATGGAGTTGGTTTAGGATTTTTTTAGGGTATTTATGAACCATAGGTTTAAGAATAGCAATGCAACAAAGTTTGTGTTTTCTATTGAGGTGAAGGAGTCTTTTGAGAGAGAGTGGGTGAGCCACTCCCCTAATGTTCCAACAAAGCAAGTTAATCATGATGGGAAAGTTTGGCTCTCCCCCTTGTGAGTCTTGTGAGGGAATCTTGTTTTTAGGAATAAGAGCTCCCAGCTTCTACGACAATGGTACCTCCTTGTGGATCAATATTAGCTTGTTTCTTCTTTTTCTTAGCTTTCTGCAACTGCCATCCCTCTTATAATTCTCTGTGAAGGGCCTCAATATAAGATGAATTATCATTGCCAACTACATCAACCACACTGAGAGGGGCAGGATGATTACTACAATGGTCCTGCAGGTCATTACTTTGCATTAAATCATGAATAGTGACCACTATAGAAGAAACTAAAAGCTTGGGCCTTATTAGTTTCTCCAATTGTTCAACTACATTTTCCACAAGATTAATATTTTCTAAAGGAGGAAGAGTCTGCAATGGGGTGGAAGGATCCTCAGGAAGATTGAGAGTTGTATCTTCAGGGATTGTGGTAGTCAGCTGGTCAGTGGGGGAACCGTCTCCAGTTCAACTTCATTTTAAGGACTGGGTACTTCCATTCCCCCTTGAGGTACATTATCAGTAACTGTAAATATGTTTTGGTTTTCAGTAGATTTTCCAATAACAGGCTACTCCTATGCAACAACAGGAATTGAAGAAGGTCCTTGAGTTCTAGGATTATTTCTGATATTTGGATGGAGTCTGAAACAACTAGTGTTGGAGTGCCCAAACATTTTGTAGTGTGTGCAGTAATATGGTTTTTGCTCCATTACAATCTTTTTCCAATAACCATTGTGAGCTGTTCCCAACCATATTTCATCCACTTCAGGAAGGGTTATGTCCCTTTCAAGTAGGATTCTGGCAGTAGAAGGTCTTGAGAGATTATAAGTTAGCACATCAAGTTTCATTGGTCTGCCCAGAGCTATTCCTATTGTAAATAATACTTGGTGTTGAAAGAAGTGCATTTTTAGCCCTGAAAGTTTGAACCAAATAGGAACTATGGGAGGTTCCTGACTGGGATCAAATTCAGGTGACCATTTTAATAGCTTTATTGTCATTCCTTCAATGTACAAAATCTGCTTGGCAAACAATCTGGTGTAGTCTTCTTCTCTAGATAGGTGAATGGAAAAGTGTCTTCCATCAATTAAACCAACTTTCCAATCACTCAGGAGTTTCAAATCCTCAAAGTATTTTCTAATGGCCTCCATCTTTGGATGGCCAAATTGGAATTTACCAACCAGTGTAAATTTAAAAGAGGATGAGAGTGAGTGTATTTCAGCTTCTCAGAAGAAAGTTGCTGGTTTCTCTGACTTCTTGCTAAGTTGTTTAATAAAAGGCAGCTCCTCATTACCTACCCCCTCATGAAAGGCAGTAGGGAAAGCCATGACTTCCATAGAGCTTTGAAAATTAGAGCTTTTACTAACCACATCAGCAAATGTGGCTTTGGTCCAATGTATGTTTGTGTCCAAATCTATAGGAGTGGCCATAGGAAAAATGCAAATCATCCACAAGAGATCCAGTCAAAGGAAGGAAACAACTGAAAACCACAGAGAGTATCACTGGAAATCCAATGTAAAAGATAAAACTCAAAGGGAAACCACCAGAGAACACACAAATGGACAGAAGCAATGGAACAGTAAATACTAAATTCAAAAAGCAGTGAACCCGCGAAGCAATAAAAGCTACTAGCGTGTAGCTAAGTGAAGCAGCAAGGATCAGTAAACTTCTTTCACTCAAAAACAAATAGCCAGTGGTGAAATCCGTCAAAGAGTAGCCACCAGCCACCCTCATTTTTGTAGAAATCCTACCAGAGCAATGCTAGCCGCCACCATCATGTTATATATATATATATATATATATATATATATCAACAAAAAAAGCAATCCAAAAGAATCTGAAAAACCATAGCACTGTATAGGAGAGAGGAATATGGTTGCCTTTATTAGGATTTCATATACGAAACTAGCCAATAGCGACAAACATTTAGAAGAACTCATAAGGTTAAATGTCTCTTCATAGACTTCCAAAAACCATAAAAAGAAAAATAAATAAAATGCAAAAAGAAAAAAAAATAATTACAAACAAAGTAAAAAAAAACTCAAACAATCAATAACAAATACGAAAGGAATGGAAGTAAACATGAACAGTATAAAAATATAAATATAACAAACAGTGAATCTCTTCCACAACCCTTACAATTACTAATGTGATTAACACTCAAATCACCCTCCTACTATCGCATTCGTATTTTGTTCCCTCAAATATATCATATCTCTTGCACCTTCCTTGTCTTTAGTACAAGTCTCAAAAACATTAGTTTTAGCATGTGATAAAGACTGTTCAAAACTTTACTCATATGCATCAGCAAGGACATGCTCATGATCCTCATATACACAATGAAAGTTGATATCATTGTGGGAAGGATTCCGTTGAGAGCCATGGTGGCAATCATTATCTGCACCTATTTTGGATATGGGTAAGATGACATACCGTGAAGTATAATATATTTCTTCTAAACACCAAAATTCTTCTCAATGACATCGCGTAAGGGGGAATATTTTTTATTGAACATTTCTTTCCTGCCCTCCTGACATTGCTAACTCACTTATAGTCAGGTATGTGGTATCTCATATCAGGATATAGCTAGAGATACCCTCACTACAATGGATATCTAACATCAACCAAATAGTATTTACCTGATGTGAATTGCATGATTATTATTGACAGAAAAATGAATTATGAAAGTGGCTCAGTTTTAAACAAATCTATGAGTGGATTTGGAAAGTTGTACTTGTTGTTCAATTTTGCAGCTCTAAAAATTCTACTATCATATGCACCACCCTTCCAACCAGCCATGACATAAGTGAAGCACAAGTTGAAGTTGTGTACCGCCATGACATTCTATGTCGTGGACCCACAACGACCGATGAATGTGATCTTCTTATTATTTTGAACACGTGCATCAATGTGTATTCCATTAATAGTTCTAATAAAATTTTAGAAAGATAACAAAGTTTTACATAATTATGATATTTATTTAAAAATTGAATGTAATAACTAGGAGAAATTACCTTAAAGTGTCGATATACCACACATCGTGTGAAAACTTTGTGGGGGTCTGTTGAATGTAGGATCTGTTAGTTTTACGACTCATGAAGAAAAAAATTATAAATGAATTCAACCATACTGAGAAGTATCTACAAATCATTTTGGAGGAGTGTTGAAGTTGCTCCATGACTCGTCACATTGATTCATTCTGCAATAATATGTAGAGGGTTATTGTCAACACCTCTTACAAAGTCATTCTGGATGAGCCATGAAGTCCATAATTCTTGTGTAGGTCCTCCAATAGATCGGTGAATATGACCTATGTCATGTAGAACATATGGATAAATCTCATTGGGTGGCCAGTAAGCAACTCCACAACCCATTTATCGCCAGGATATGAAGATGTCATGTAGGGGGAGTGACACGACAAAAATGTGCTAATTTTTTATATACATTTTATGCTCATTTTTAATAATATTTCAATTTAAAAGAAGGTATTTTCCATGTTTTAGGTTTTAAGTACAGAAGATGGAATTTTATAGAAAAATGAGCAAAAATGAAGCAAGATGGGGTCAAATGGAGCAAGGGAGCACAAAGTGAACTGACACCTAGATGTCAGCTTCTGTCACCTAGGCGCTAGAACTCGTACATGGAATTAAAGAGCCCAACACCATGGCACTAGAATCTGGTGCCTAAGCACCAGACAATTATACAAGATTCTAGAAGGTTGGCACCTAAATGTTACAATTAGGCTCCTATGCACCAGAATCAGTTTTCTTCTGAATACATTGAATTTGGATGGATTTTGAAGGGACATTTGAAGTGAATCTTGGGAATTTTAAGGTTTATTTAAAAGGGGACTGAAAAGAGAAAAAGGGATAGAAGGTGCTTTTGGTATGAGGTTGATTTGTGGCTCTTAATTAGTTGTGAGAGTCTTTTGGGGGATGTGTGTGTGTATCTCTTGGAGTGAAAATGTAAGGAGTGTCGAGAATTCATGAAAGGAACTTTATATGATTTGCTTGGGTGGAATTTTAAGATAAGTACTTTGTTTTTTTTTTGTTTGAGTTCTATTTTACTGTATAAACTTTAATTTTAATATCAATCATGTTTTGTTGAGTTAACCCCATGAAGTCTGAGTAGTTTTCTATATCTTTCTCCTTGCAATAAGAAATAATTATGTGTAGGATTAGAATTGCTTAAGATTTCTCTTATTTTATACTTGTGATGATTCATTACTTCATACTTAATTTACATATTCAATATGGGCAATTGGTATGTTAAAACTTTTTGTGAATCCATAATGACCGAAGAGGGCTATGTATTTCTCAACTAGTAAGAATCACTTTAATCTAGTGGATGATAAGGTAGTCCATAGGTTAGTGCAAATAAATAGGAAGATAAGTTTTGATGGGTGTAAATTAGTGATTCTAGGGTGACAGGCTAGAACCTTAACCAATTTGATCTAGAGTTTGGAAGTTAAGGCTAGGTGAGTCCTAAAATTGTGGGCTCAGTGGGTAATCTAGAGTGACATGCTAGAGCCTACCTAGCATAACCAAGGATTTAGGAACTTAACTCCTGGTTAGCCAATATTCCTTATGCACTTGAAAGAGGATAAACAATAGGTATGCTTCTATTTGTCACAATACTATATTTAAACCTTTTAACATTTGATTCCTACACTGATTATAGTCTTATTGCAGGGGAAAGACTTTCATATAATTTAAACTCTTCTATGTAATGTTAGTTTAGAAACACTTAGCATTTTATTTAAGTTTTGAAGCTGAATTAGTAGGAATTAGTTACTTCTTTTTACACATAAACTTCTTACCTTATTTCCTAGATAATTGTCTGGAGTTTAAGTAAAGTCTTACTAAGTCCATAAAAAAGTTTAGCTTTTGTGTGGGATCGATATAGGGGTTTTTAAAAAAAACCTATATTACTTAAACGATACATGCACTTACGTTGCAATCCTAGTGAAGCTTTGAATCAATATGTATAAAATTTAATACCTATGTCATTAGGAGTAGCCGCTATAAAAACATAAAATTATATTATCAGCATGGAAATGGGGGTCAAATTTTTGGCACCTTTACCAAGGATTGAAATTTGAGAAGATATACAAAAAATAAGTACATCAAATTGCGGTTCAGGGAGTGCTCTATGTACAAGTCATAATATTCATACATCAAGGACGCGACAACAACAACTCTCTTGTGCCTTTCTCTAGTTGCATCCATTTATTTTGGTAAGGATGTAGCTAACTCATAAGCATCTTTGAATTAGCTTAGATCATATAAGGCCATGAATAAAACCAACATAAGCAAATAACGTTACAGAAGTAAATAAAAAACGTAATGAGGAATAAAAAACTCTGAAGTAAACGAATTGTAGCATGTACACAGAAGTTTAAATATTCAAAACATAATGAAAAACTATAAAAAAATATACTTCACCACGTGAATGCAAATAAAAAAATATCTCTCAAATGTCCCTTCTCTCATAAAAAAATTGGAGGTAAGCTACCCTACGATCAGCAGACATCGCGATGAAAAACTCTCTCTATGTGGACTCTTCAAGAAACTTCATAGAAAATAATTACAATGACAATTTCTCAAAAATTTATGGAGTTGTATTCAAAATTTGCACAACCTGCTGGACAAAAGTTGCTTGAGATGTGTTGGGGTCATTGCTGCATGAAGCCACCAACTATGATATCTGGCTTCTAAGGAAAGTAGCTCCCATTTTCTTTTTATTTTCAACCTATGGACACTTAGAGAAGCTCATGAACTCAAGTTCATGGAGGTGCGAGATGAGGCCTTCAGTAGAATCACCAGTTGGTCAACTCTCAAATTTTCAAAGATGCCGCCAAACCATGCCTCATGACACAAGGAACATATGTTGAGATTTTCATACCTATTTTATATTATTTTTTATGATATTGCACTTTAAATAAAGGTATTTTTTATGTTTTGTTGCAGGAATGACAAATTATGGTCACTGGAGAAAAGAGATGCAAAAAAAACAAATTTCGAGCCAAAAGAACCAAAATGTGGAGATTTGAACTAGGTCGTTGACGACGCCCTTGAGCCCGCCGATGGTGAGTTTTTCCCTGGGCTACATGACAAAATTCTTCAGAAGTCCACCGAAGGCGCCCTCGAGGCCGCCGACGGCGAGCTCGACTGTTATGCCTACTCAATCTTTGGATAAGGCCAAATTTTGAAGGGATACTTAGGCAACTCTTGGGAAAGCTCATGCACAACTTTAATATATTATTTTGGCCAAAAATTGAAAGGAGAAAAAGGGGAAGAGAGTCTAGGAAGTGCTAGAGAGAGTTCCTAGAGGTTAGAAAGGTTCCAATAATGTGAGGAATTCTTCGAGAGATTGTAAGAGTGGAGGAAAAGTAAGAGATTTCTTCCTCTTTGCTACTTCAAAGAAGAATTCTGTGTGCTGTAAAGAAAGGAAGAGATTCAGAGGAACTTCGAGGAGTGTTCTTGGGGAAATTAAAGATAAATTATTTACTTGTTGTAGTTTGTTTGACTTTGATTTTATATATGAATTTCGAGTTTTGTTGTGTTTTCCTCATGAGATCTGAGTAATTTTCTCTGTCCTTCTCCTTGTCTTGAGAATTGTGAAATGATGATTTGAATTGGTGAAGCCATAAAAATATTTATAAAATTGTGATGATCTTTTCACTTTGATCTTAATTTACTTTCAATCTGGCCAATTGATTTATTAAAATATGTTGAGTTTTACAACTAAAGTGAAGA
>NEWO01000641.1:224939-250942 GCA_003013225.1 Phalaenopsis aphrodite
AACTAAATTTCTTAATTTTCTATTGTTATGCAAGGTACAAATTCATAATTATTTTTTTAAATTTATGGATGTTTTATAACTTTTGCCAAACATTTTTATTCTAGAAAATATAGGAAACAATGATGCATTTAGATGGGAGTAGAGACACAATAGGGCATAATGTGGTGGCATGTATTTTAATATTTAATAAATTATTAATATTAAAATATACATTTTCACTTTTTTATTAAATATATCATAAAATAGAGTATACCACAACAACAACAAGAAGCCTTAATTCCACTAAGAGGGGTCGGCTACATGAATCATTTTATTCATTAAGTGCTATTGAGGCTCATATTTTTATTTAATTCTGATAAGTTGATGTCTTTTCTTATACAACATTCCCAAATCTCTTTAGATTCACCTCTAACAATCTTAACATAAGTAAAATCTAAAACATCTACTCTCCTTACCAGATCATTAGATTGTCGACGTTTAATGAGACAAAACCATCTAAGATGACTCAATAATTTTGTCTGCCACTGGAGTCACACTAATCCTTTCACGGATACATTAGTTTTACACTTTGTCTTAAAGTGTCAAGCGAATTATCTCCCCAAGCCTTCTCATCTTAACAAAACTTAACTTAGTTTTAAACTTCTCTTTTATAAGCCAACATTCTGCGCTATAAATAATTGCATGTATCACCACCATCTTATAAAACTTTTCTATCACACAGTATACAGGATGCATTCCTCCACTTCAATTATCCAACTTGAATTCTACTAATAACATCCCTATCTATATCTCCATCACTTTGAACAATATAGCTGAGACATCTAAAATGTTCACTCCTAATGATTTGGTTATCCATTATAAAATTGATGCCACTAGATCTACTACTACTAAAATTTACATTCCATGTATTCAGTTTAAGATCTAGTCAAACGAAGGCCTTTAGACTCTATTGTAGACCTCCATAATTCAAGTTTTTTCCCAACTCTTTCTCTACTCTTATTTACAAGAAGGATATCATTAGTGCAAAGTGTACAACAAGGTAAATCCCTCAGTAAAAGAGCATCCAAAATAAAAATGATACAGGCTTAAAGCCCATCCCTGATTTAATCCAACTGAATAAGAAAATACTTTGCCAATCCTTTTTTCTTTTCCAACGCAAGTAACAACTCTAGGATACATTTCATTAATGATCTGAATATAAGTAGTATCAACACATTTCTTTTCTAAAACTCTCTAAAGAACTTTTCTTAAAACCTTATTGTAAGCTTTGTTTTTAAATAAATGAAAAGCTTATATATTTCTCATTCAAATCTCTCAATAAATGTATAACTTTCATAGTAGACTTGTTCGACATAAATCCAAATAGAAAATGAAAATTCTTTGCATCATGTATTAACCTATGTTCAATTACTCTCCCACAGTTTTAATGCATGACACAATAACTTAATTCTTTTATAATTTGCACACTTTTTTGCATGACCTTTATTCTTAAAAATGGGGACCAAAATATTCTTCCTCCACTCCTTAGGCATCTTCGTAGCTTTAAAAATAATATTAAAAGTTTAGTAAGCCAAGAAATGCCCATATCACCCGAATATTTTCCCACTTCTATTAAGATACTTTAGGACTTACTGATTTTCCACCATTGATTTTTATTAAAGCCTCACCAAATTTTTTTTACTATTGTGACGGTAAAAATATAAAAAAATTATTATTAAGAACGATATTTAAGATCATTATGGTCTATCATATTTTTAAAAAAATTAATGAAAAGTTTATCAAAATATCATACGCACTTATGTTAAATATCTTCTTATAAGAAAAATACTTTTTTTTATTTTCATCTTTAATATAATTTAATTAATTAAATATTTACTTTTATTTTCACTTTGTTTAAATAGTTTATACATTGATCTTTCGCCTTCTTTAGTATTTAACATATTATGAAGGCCACTAAGAGCAGAATTCTTAGCATCACAAATTGTTTTCTTAGATTCCCTATGGGCCACCTTATATTTTTCATAATTCTGTAAGCTTTTACTTTTAAACCAATTTTTATAACAAAGCTTTGTATTTTTTATCTATTTTGCACATTATTATTCAATCACTAACTATTTTTATTTATAAAAACTTTTTCTTTTGATTATATAAGTACATATTTAGTCATTTATTTAATCGTGCTTGTTACTTTTTACTATATAGAAGTAGCTTCTTTATAAACATCTCAAATCTTGAATATTTGAAATTTACATAAGAAAATCATTATATTTGTATTTTTAGGTGCACCCGTCTAATTCTACAATAGTATTTCATTATATTTCTTATCTTCCAATTCCTCTTAAAATTCAAAACTAAAAATCGATACTGAGTACTAAAATTTTCACTTGGAATGAACTCACAATCGTTTTATTCTTGATGATATCTTTTTTTAATAAGAAAATACATAATTTGTGTCTTATTATATCTATTTTTATAAGTAACAATATGCTTATATCTTTTCTTAAAGAATTAACAATTGCAACATCATAAGCAAAAACAAAATTTATTATGATTATATCTTCTTTATTAATCACGCTAAAAGTGTAACCACAATTAATATTTATAAAATCTTCTACCAATCTACTGCCATGTTCATTTAATCTTCTCCAATAAAATTTCTTTCTTCAAGAGATCATATGTATTATTTCTTTTAGGTCATTTCAAAATTTTCTTTTGAACCTATATCTGAACCTACTTAAGAAGCACAAGCACTTACAATATTAAAAATCCTAGTGTCAATAATAATCTTTAGGGCTATAATTTTATCTCTAATTCTATTAATTTTTACAACATTATATTTCAAATCCCTATCTATAATTATGCCTAAGAAATTTCTAGTACGATTCAAACATGAATACTAAAGTTTAAAACCTAAGCTATCAATCTGTTTAGCTTTTTCTCCAACATATTTAGTTTCTTGAATGCATAAAATATTTATCTTCCCACAAATTTCGGTAATTTATCTACTAGAGTACTTATGTTTCAGGATCCTATCCTAATATTAGTTTCATCTACTAATATCTACTAACTTATCTGCCCACATCCATTCATGATGTGGGAACTGTTAGTTATTTAACACTACTCCTAGGTGTTGGTGCATTGACCCTTGAACACTTTTTATTGTATTTAGGCCATAGAGTGTGTTGCTTCTAGAAGAAACCATAGTATTGCACAAAAAATTAAATGATTCATACTATAATATCTAGATATAAATTTTATGATGGTTGTCAACTACCTAACACAACCATCCACTTTTCACTTCTAAGGCTTGAGACCTGGCAATGACAGTGTTTATCATAAAATAAAATATGCAAGAATAAACTTTAACATTATAAGTTTAATTGGTATTATGAAAGTTCATGCTTAAAAATCAACTATTTTAAAATTAGACACATTATTTACTTAAAATAAATTCTCGAAGTTATCTAATGAAATTTAAAATTTCATACGATTATATTTTGTTCAATTAATAAATTTAAATTTAACATTTAAAATTATAATAAGTATTTATTTATAAATATGAACTCATTAAATAGTAGATAAAAATTTTCTAAATAATCATTTACAGAATGAGAGTGGCTTTCGACTCCACTCTATTCAATGTATAAGGGTTTCAGCACATGCCTCACAACTCTCAACTTTGGCTTCAACATTGGGCGTTTGTATTGATTCAATGAACATTTTTTACTCCTACTCTGGTTGCCAAAAAAAATTTTACAGTTTCCACTTTAGCAAAAGTGAAGGTTCAACTTTCACAAACAATATGGATCTCCAACACAGCTTCGAAGACTGTTGGATGAACCTTGATGCTCGACTTAGATGAGCTAAGAGGAAACTGTTGGCTCTCAGCTTCGACAAATGTTAGTCGCACCTTTGATGAATCTTGGAGGGAGCATCAACACAACAAGAGAGAAGGCAGATTCAATTATGATTTATAATCAGAGCTATGCATATATTTATAATTTCTTCTTCCGGAGTCTCGTTTTTCCCTATGTAATATCTTACTCGTGTTTGATGTCATGTTGAGGCGTTTTCTAGATTAGTCAAGGTTTAAAATTTTTTTATACAACTTATTTAGTGTCTAACATAAGTCGAAGTGTGTCAGACATTATTATGGTGCTTTCTTTAAAAGTGTTTGTGCTACATAAGTATAAAACAAAAGATTTAAATTAAATCTAGTGCGATACAAGGAATAAGAATAACTCTATCCTAGGTCTGTAGTTGCCTCAACCCCTCTTCTTTGTCTCTGGTATTTTATTATTTGAATCTCGATATTTTGTTATGATCTAATCAAATCCACCTAACAAGTTGATTGTTCGAAGATCTCTATATCTAAATCTTTTGTTTCGCTTCTTCCTTCTGCCTTCGAACATCAATCTCCTCTCCTTAAGGTGTTGTTTGGTTGCATGTAGAATTTATCTTAAATAGGATTTAGTAAATCCTGTAAATCTAGATTTATCAAATCCTAAGGGGGTTAAATCTAAAAAACTTTTTAGTAGGTTCGTAAGTAAATTCTAATAAATTCTAAGAAACTATTTAACAATTTTAGTCGGATTTAGTAAGATTTAGGCGGTTAAAAGTCTTAGAACCATATATCTGCCATAAATATAAATCCCGCATTTCATAACCATGTCTTCGCAAACTACCATTTGATTTCCAAATGCCTTTAAGAGGTAAAGGCTTGATACTGAATAATAATAATATTATTATTTAATCTAATTAAGTTTAGTTTTAATTCTTTATTTATAATTTTACTAATCAATATTTAAATATTTATTGAACAAGTTGATCATTAGTAATAATTTTATTAAACTAATTATATTAAATTGTAGTTTTACATCCATTACCTAATAATTAATTATTTAATTATTATACTAATTAATACCTGTTAAAATTTATTAAAATGATTAAATTTAATATGCAATTTAGTTAATTAATTCATGATTGAATAAATATATAAATTTATTTATTTATGATTTATTTTATAACATATTAATTAATTATTAACATATTAACTTATTCAATAATTAAATTAACTCAAAAAAAAAATAACTATCTTCTCCTTCTCTTCTCCTACTCGAAATCTTGTCGGCCGGCTTCACTCCTAGTTTCACCCATAACCATCGCCTTGGTGACCGAAAGCTCGCAATACAAGTCATTGTTAGAGCTGGGAAGACAACGACACTCTCAACTTTCTCTAAGAACGTATTTGTTTCGACTATGGCTATATGAAATATAAGCTGTTGATGGAATCCCTTAAATTTTTTGGCCAGTGGAATTTACTGTTCCATTGCATTCAAAGGACGCTCTCTGGAGGCATTGCAATGGAAAATTAATAAATTTAATTTCACTAAAGGAATTAAAATAAGATTAAGAAATGTGATGACGTGCATTTTCAGTCACCTTATCAAATAAAAAATGTGACACATGATAACAATTTAGTCTAATATTACTATTTTTTTAAAACTTTAAATTAAATTTATTAAAATTAATAACTAATCGGCCACCTTATCAAATAAAAAAATGTGACACATGATAACAATTTGGTCTAGTATTAATTGTTTTTAACATTTTAATTAAAATTATTAAAATTAATAACTGATGTACTTCTAAAACTTTGACGAATAATGAGTGATTGTGATGAAGCTGATAGGCAACAGCTAATGGGAGGTGTCAATCGTGGTAGGTGATAACAGATTATGAGGGCGGCAAGTGATGGGTGTTGGTGGTGTTTATAATGACATTAGGGTATAGAGTGTTCAATGGATTAGAAGAGGGAGGGAGGGAGAGAGAGAGAGAGAGGAAAATATAGTGCACATTAATACCAGTCCCGAGAGAGTAAATCTATTTGTCCTTTATTGAGGAAATGCCCTCTTATTTATAGGTTCTAGAGATATCTAAGAAAATTAAATGTTTGTCATTGTTTAATAGGGGCGTTACGTGTCACTATTACACCTTTTCATATTTGAAAACCGACTTTGAGAATTTTTAAAATCCATAACTAACGTTGGCACCGTTCTATATTCATAACTTCTCATAAAGGGATATTTATTGAGACGTAGGCATTGTCATTCGGCCGACTGAGAGTCATTCGGTCACTTGAGAGGTCTTTAGTTGGCTTGAATACCTTTGATCAACCTTCTCATGAGAATCTCAGTAGAGGCCCTCTTGTCATCATGGTGAACATGGACCGTCAGGCCGAGGGTGTATCATTGTAGTCTAATGAGTAGTTCTCCTTGGACAAGGGGCCTCCTCATAGGATTAGAAAGGTAGTCAGTGAAGTGCTCTTTGGCCATATTTGGGAAGAATTCTAGAATAGGTTGAGGGGGTGGCTACAATGGACAACCTCTCATATCAGGTGCCTCAAGGTCTTTCTTTCGGTCGGTCCATTATCTTAACCGAAGGAAACAATGCATGGAGTCTCCATCCTTTGAATATCCTAATGTAGTCCTTCAATGAATTTCCTTAAGATTCATGGAGTCCCGATTCTCTTACTTTTTGAAAGCGAGAGCTGCCATAAAAATAAGAGAATAAAATGTGAAAATTTAACTTATTTATTATGTAATAAATACTTATAGCAATTGAATTTCCGAAATTTATTTTCCCACAATCCCTATAAATAGGGTGTGATCAACATTTTTCATCACACTTTTTGAATGTTCTGCCCTTCAGTTGGTTAGTGATAGAAAAGAAAAATTGTGAGAAAAAAAAAACTTGTGAATGTGGTGGCTATGATGAAAGCCTCTAGTCTTTCAACTGAAAACTCTACTCTCCCATGGGGGTGAAAAAGAAATTAGATATTAATTGGCTAGTGATTAAGAAGAATCGTGGAGATTAGGCCTAACGGGCAAAAAAGAGATCAAAAGGAGAAGGTCGGCCGGTTGGATCAAAGAGGGGGGAGAAGGGAGTAAGCTGGAGGGAACAAATTTGATTAAGCAATGTAAACAAAAGACGTAGAGTGGAGAAGATGTCTAAATCATCTAATTTGACGCCACTCTATCATGAAATAGAGGATGGGCCAACGCACACAACATTGGTGCAACAATTCAGCAATTGCTCAATAACTTGTCCAAGCAATCATAGAGATTCGAGTCTAGCTGCATAAAGGGGTAGCTACCTTTACCTTGGCTAGTGAGGCTAGCAAGGTGATTGTGGAATTGTTTTTCTAATATATGTTTTCTGTTAGAGTGGAGCCAGACAAAAATTCCACCTGATAAATCTTCAAAATAAAATCAAGGGTTGGAAGTTTTGATTTTTCTAGTGTGTTTACGAGGATTGGGAAATCTCTACCAAATCGACAGAAAGACCCTCTAAGAAGAAGAAAGGATTCCTGTAGTGGGTCCAGGGGCATGCTTCAACTATCTTAGGAAAGCATTTGTCCTTTATCTAGTACACCGACCCATGATAGTGAACCAGATGTTGAACACTACACATTTTGGTGCAAAGACTCTTGTCTAATGGGCTGCTTTTGATGAGGCAGAGGAAAAGAGATAGATTGAGAAGGTGGAGTGGCTATCAAAGAAGAAGCCAAGAAAAATGAAAAGTGTCACTTCTACATCAAGGTAAAAAGAGGAAGAAGATGAGGACACCAAGGCGGTTGAGACAGTCCTAGGTTCAGAACAACTCATTGTCTCTAAAACCATAGTAGTCATTCAATATATTGTTATTGGTGAATTAAATCTGATTGAACAAAAACCATCATTGATGAATTTAGGGGCTTCGAGAGATCAACATTGAAAGGAGTCGACAACAAGAATTTCTATATCAGGTGTTGAGGAACCCTCAGAATGTTTGTTGACCTAGGGAGCTTCCTGACCATCTTCCTTAGGCTTCATTCCTCTTTTTGAAAGAGGTAAGGCCAATCAACCTTTCCCCTCTAGCTTCATCGATAGAACAGATGAAAGAGGAAAGCTTAGAAAAAAGCTTAAAGGAATGCCTGACCTAGGAAGAGGAGTTTGATCCAATTTATGCTCTAGAGTGCAGGCTAGCCACTTTTTTAGAAGAACAACACCAAAGGAAAGGTACGGATTCAGCCTAAGATTCTAAATCTCCTCTCCCCATACCTTTGAAGAAAAAGCATATGTAGAGTAAGGATAATTGGAGTCCATTGTAGAAGAAGCATCCAAAGATCTTTCTCAACTCACACTCTAGTTTTGCCTCAATAACATCCCGAAGGATTGGTTTCCTCAAGCCTTGAGAACGAACAAGTATGCCTTGACCATTACAGATTTTTTTTGGTCAGAGGGCATACACAAATTCTTAAATAACCACTAACTTATAGAGCTATGACATTTGGTTGATCAATATCAATTGCTCAGACTCGCCACCATACACCACCTGATTTCTATATATCTTGAAGTGAAAGACAAGGCCTTGAAAGTCGAGGCTAAAACCAAAGAGTTTAAGGTACAAGCAAGAGAAGCTAAAGATCGGGTGTTTGTGGTAGAGCCTTGACTTGATGATGCTAAGGCAAAGTTGGAGATCACATCAGAGTGGGTTTTTTCCATATAGGAGAAGAATGTTGAATTAGCAGAGCTGATGGTCACAATGAAGATGCCCGAGGAGTCCCTTGACACTCAGATTGTAAATCTCAAGATAGATAAAAAGTGGCTTTTGACCAATTCGATAGAGTTGGGATAATCAACCTAAAGTACTCTGACCTTAACGTTTTAAAAAAACTCCTCAGTGCACCTTTAGCTTCAGAATAGAGAGAGGAGTTTGAGGGAAGTAATGTGGCGGATGATGGATCGTCTAACACTCAAACTCTCCTAAACTCAAGATTTTTTTTATGTAACTGAACCAATGTATTTGAAAGTTTTTGTATAGAAATACATGCAACATAACAATTTTATGATTAAAATATGACTTTTGATCAGTTTTACTTGTATTATTATCTTTGTTTACATGCTTTACTAAATTATGATGTCACATTATTCACCATTCTTTTGACGATTTTGATGTGTTTCCTATTTGTTGCTTAAATGTTGATAATTGGTTTTTAATTTGTGTACATTGATCAAACATCATGGTGTAGTTGTCAGTCATTTTTATTTTTCTTAACCGAACAAATGATATGTGTCACATTAGTTTATTTTAGGGTGTCAACTCTTAACTCAGGCAGATCTATGTATTAGTTGTTTAACTAGTTTCAAATTTTCTTTCAGTCACACCACTCTTCGTAGGGTTGTAGTCATTAAGACTTTTCCAAGGTGGTGTTCTTGGAACACTTCTTAGAGCTGTGTCACTTCTAGTGGGTAACCACTTGAAGAATTGCATTAGCTAAAAACTTAGAAACCCAAATTTGAGGGATTAATCATGTTGTTTCCGGTTGATTAGATGCCTTGATGCCTCTTTTGGTTGGCTTCTTAGGATACTCTAATTCCTCTAATGTTGTCTCAATGATAGGTGCATCAATCTTCCAAGTTCCTTGTTGACCTAACTTTTGGTTGAGGTCTAGAAACTTCTTTAGTATCCTAGGTCTAGTCATAGGACTTTCATATTAACTAGTCATAGAAAACTAGAAAAGGTACCCCACCATTAGAAATTCAAAAACTCTTTTCTTTACTCAACTTGAAGTTCCACATATTAATCTTAACATCTAGCATTTAGTAGGTAAGATCATTATGAAATAATTCAAGAAGAGTCTTTATAGAACTACTTGGCCTTAGGATTAACCCTGAATATTGGTTTGAAATTAAGGTATACAATATCCTCACAATACCCTGACTAAAACCAATACATAAGAACCCAAAATGAGGGTTTTATTGATCTATGGTTCATTTAGAATGGATATCTATCCAATTCTACTTGAAATACTCATCTTGGGTCTTTTGCCCGAGACACCCCTAAATTACCTAGATACCTTAGGAGCCCTAAATTTGGCAAAAATTCCCAAAATCCCCAAATTCATCCAAAATATCCAAATTTGTTCAAAAATCATTTCAAAANAAATTTGAACCAATACCCTTTACACTTCTTAGTCCGATATCTTTGAAATGTCCTTACCAATTGAACTCCTTGAAGGTAATTTTTCTTGATTTTTATTGAGAGTATTCTTAGGTAACTTCAGTTATCTATGATGTAATTAACTATAGGGGCTTGCCCTTATAGGAAGCTTTTCCCGAACCCAACATAATATAAACCGTATTCAATTCCTTATATTAAATAGGGGAACTTGTCGGCCAATACATTGGTTTCGCAGACCAAACGAATGTCATAACTTTCTTTAGTTTATTTTATCAAGCCTTACCCTCAACTCTTGTGTTCATCCTCCGGGATAGATACAGGATTTGAGGTAAAGCGCTCTTTCATCTAAACTATGAAAATTATGGGGTCAGTTTGACTTCATCTTTTTTCAAAACTAAAAACGTCCTTCCGAAGCGGGCAACAGGATTTCAATTCTGATGACCGACAACTTCTTATGGGCAAACCCCACACCAAAAATAGTGCCGACATTCCTTGAATGTTGTTCAAACATTTGTTCACGATCACATGGTTAGTTAATGTTTCTATTATCATTATGTTAAAGTAAAAAATTCACAAGTGTTGGAAACAAAAAAGTCCTTGTATATTTTTCATCCATCTACATAGTGTAGTTGGTTTAAGAAGAAAATCTCTTGTGATCATCCCCACTCCATGTCTAAAAAACCTTTTAGGGTGACTTTTTGACAAATAATTTAAAGTCTAATCCAAATTTAACCAAGTTTTGTGTATGTCTACAATTTAAAGGCTAATCCAAATCTAACCAAGTTTTGATCTCTTGTGATCATCCAAGCGTTGGAAATGAAAAAGTCCTTTTATATTTTGTGTATGTCTACAATTTAAAGGCTTTTAGGGTGACTTTTTGACAAATAATAAATGGGCTAATCCAAATCTAACCAAGTTTTCTGTCCACTTGACCTCTTGTTGTTGGGTTGGATTTTTTCAGGACTAAGTCACCAGATGTAAATGTTTTTTCTCAAACATTCCTGCTATAGTATCGAGTTGTTCTACTCTTTAGTTCTTCTTGCTAGAGTATTACATTGGTTTGATTTTCTTTTAGTAGGTCAAATACAAGAATTATTCCTTCACTATTTGTTTTTTGGTAGTTGGTTATATTTTCCTCTTCGAATGCAGTGGTTGTGACGACACTCTTGCTATGGTAGTTATACTCGTCATCTCATATGAAAGCATGTAATGGGTTTACTTGGTTGCAATGACACTGTTTAAAAGTCCCATAATACAGATGAATGTCAGTCCACCCATTTTCCTTTTGTTGCATTGGCTTTTTTTCTTCAGTAGATTTAAGATTATCTTTTCTGCAGCCTCCACTCAATCATTCATCCAAGGATGAGTTATGGATGCAAATTTTAGGTTAATTCCCTTTCTTTAGTAGAATTTCTTTATCCCCTAGTCAGAGAATTATTTTTAATTATCATTAATAAGTACCAAATGCAATCTATACTGACAGATGATGTTTGTCTAGAGGAATTTCTGGATGACATCCATGGTAATCTGAGTAAGGACCTCTGCTTCTATCAACATTAAAAAAGTAGTCTGCGATGACTAAAATGAATTTACTAGCCTTCTAAAGGGAGAAATGACCCAAACATGTCGAGTCCCTAGATGAAGAAAGGCTAGGGACTAATAATTAGATATAGATTGTGGGGTGGCTAATGTGTAGCTAGATATACTTCTGACATTACTCGCATCTCCTAAAAAATTTCTTTGTATTCTTCATGCAAGTTAACCATAAAGAGTCTTGCCACTAAACATGATGTGCCAAAGCTTTTCCCCTGAAATGACATGCACATTTTCCAGAGTGTATCTCCTTGAGAATTTCTTCAACCTTATTGTCATTAACACACCTTAGGAGTAATGAAGTGGCTGATCCTTAGAAATTCTATCATGAGATAGTGTGCAAATTTAAACTTAAATCTCCTTGGATCAGTTATTCCTCAGAGATCTTTTCGATTTATTGATATTGGACGTAGAGATCCATCTAACTCTGAGTGTTATTAGCTTCTACCTCCATGGTTTCCAATTCCTCAATGGTCGGTCGAATTAGCCTTGCAACAACTCTTCTCCAAAGAAAATGCTCTTAGATTGAAGATCTGCCACTTATTTTCCTCTTAACCAACATATTTGATTCTGAAGTCTGTAAACTTCAATTTCTCCACCTTTACCTTACAAAAATATTTAGCCCTCATTTTGTCTTTAATCTTGAATTTCTGTTGACCTAGTTCACTACCAGTTGTGAGTATGAATTCACCATAATTTATCAGACATTTATTTCATAGGCTTGATAAAAACCAAATATCAGTGCTTCATATTGCTCTTGTTTGTTGGGGACTTCAAACTAAAGGATGACAGAATGATAATTATGCTCTCCAATAAAATTTCTCAACACTAGTATTATTTCTGCACATGCCTAACTTGAGGCGCCATCAATATGCAAGGCTCAGGTTTGATTGTCAGTGCTAGCTCCTTCACTTAGTTCAATTTTTTGGAGAAGTCCGCCAAAAAGTGCTACAACTTGACCTTTAATTGTAGTTCAAGGAATGTAGGTGATGTCGTATTCGCTGAACTCTACAACCCTATTCAGAAGTTGACAAGAATGTTGCAACTGAATGAGCATAGTTTAAAATGGGTGATAAGTGATGACTCTGATCAAATGTGTCTGTAAATATGACTGAAGCCTGTGAAAAGAGTCAATTAAAGCAAATGTTAGCGTTTACATAATAATATACCTGAACTCAATGCCTCTGAGGAATCGATTGGTGTAGTAGATTGGGAAATATTTTCCCAGCTCGTATAAGACCAAGACCAAACTGATGGCTTCGGGCCAACTCCTAAATACAGAGAAAGTTCTTCTTGCTATTTTGGGTTTTTTAGGAGTGATGGTGAGGCAAGTGATTGCTTTAAGATCTAGAATGCTTGCTTACATTTGGTCAACCATTCAAAGCTCTTAGCCTTTCTTAGTGTTTTGAAGAAGGCTGCACATTAGTTGCCTGACTTTCAGATGAAATGACTAAGTGCTACTATCCCTTGAATGGTAATTATTTTCCCGTCAGATGAAAACCTTACAAAAATGAGACAACGACTCTAAAATCATTGAGTAGTGGGAGACTAAAGATCATGTTATTAGTGGGTGGTGCATTGACCACCAAGAAGTCTTCCATGTTGGTGAAGTGGCCGTCACTCTCTTTTCAGTTAACTGATAGCCTGATTATTCCAAAGGCTTCCTGTTGTTCAACTGAAAAATCATATAGTGGGTCAATCAGTACAACCAACCAATTGACAGATAGATGCAATTTATCAAAGGTAGAATTGATCAGAATATTCAATGAACTTTGAATGTCAACTAAAATACTACCCACCTCGTGGTTATTAATCACCAGGATTCGTTTTCAAGGAAAAATCTACATTAGTAATAATAATTGGGAGATGAGTCTTCCGCTCAAAATGAAAGCAGTGACACAAAGTTTCCTCTTATGGAGTCTCTTGTGATTGACTCATCAGATCGAATCTTCTCTTAGGATGGATGGAACTATCCCCATGATGTGAATAACATTGGCTTGAATGGGCTCATTTGAGTCATCTTTTGTTGTGGTTTTGCTTGTCTTTGGGAGAATGCTCTTTGGTGGTATTTGTAAAATTTGTTTTTATTTCAGACTCAGATTCTCATTTATGGGGCCATTTTGAACTACACTTTATATTGTGTGGCCTCCACTAGTTTTTGCATCAAAACTCTTAATTGAGCGGGTTTCTATGTTTCTCAGTCGCCTTTCTATCAGTCGTTTGACCGACTCCATCCTCTTAGATACTTTTGACCGATCTCTTTATCATCATGAGATGACCATACACCTTTATGTTTGGAAATATCTGGTTCAAATCCTTTGATAAAATGCATCCATTAGTCGACCAACTAGTGTTGCTAACCGGTCCACTTTATGGGTTTTCTGGTAAATAAAAGAAACCCATTGGAATAATCGAGCTATATGTCACCTAGGAAGACGGTGACATCCAAATTACCAATATGAAAGTGTTTCTGGTAGTTGGTGCACCTCCCAGTTATAATGCTATATTTAGTCAGCATCCACTCAGTGAATTCTATTTCATGGTTTCCATATACCATGTTGTCATAAAGTTTCCATGTGATGAAAAGATAGGTACCATTTCGAGCAGTTAGGAATTTTCTTAAATGTAAGACCTTCAGACGGTCAGGACTGTAGAAGAAGAGTTATACGACATTCAGAACTAGCAAGAATATGGTATTAAGTTCGATAAAACTACTGAAGAGATTCCTTTTGCCAAGAAAGTGCTGAGTAAATTTTTCTAATCAATTAAGCTTTTAATGTAGGGTATAAAGACTTGGTCTAAAAACTCTAGGAGAGCATCATGATGTTTTTTTTTCTGGTTAGCCATTGAAATGGCATGAATCCCAATTGACGTATTGTGTCACCATGTAAATATCAATCTAGTATCCTGGTAAGTAAAGAAAAAGATTAGAGCATCTGCCATCACATTAGCTGGGCCCATCCATGAAGAAGTGCATAAGACAAAAGCGGTGAGCTACATTCGAGAGCTACAATATCCAACCTAGGTCTCCAATGTAGTCGTGGTCCAGCAGTCAAACAAGAAAAGAAGGATGTAGATGGACTTCACGACCCTGAGCATTGTTTGCCCAAAGAACAATTATCCCCTTCACCTGCAGCTTCGGTCGCCTAGAGGCTCCTTGATCCCGAAAATAAAGTTGTGTAAAACTTATAAAGTTGACTCCACTTTACAACGATGCCAAAAAATTGATGTCTTACTTTATGCATAAGAAATTTAAGCTATTTATGTTGAGATTCTACGCAAGTATACGTATCGTTATAAAGTAATATAAGACTTTCAATTTAAGCCTCAAATATCGATCCCACGAGGAAGGTTTAAATTTGAATTGATAAATTAACTAGGAAATTCAAAGAAATTAAACGAAATTACTGTCACTAATTTCAAATTTTTTGAGATACTATCATAATTAAATTATTAACTACCAGCAAAACTAAAATGCAAAGCTTAAACAGTAACTACTAAACTATGTTTTATGTGATGAAATTTTCTAATATGAAAAAATATTTTTCCCGCTACAATGAGTTTTTAATAAAATGAGATGAGATAAATAGTTTAAATATGTATTGTGCCAAATATAAGTAATTTTAATTCTCTACCCTGATTCAGTGTTATAGAAAATCATTGACTAATCTCAGGTTTAGTCCCTAAATCCATGGTTAGGCTAGGAGGATACTGGCTCTCACTCCAGAGCTCCCACTTCCCTTCCCCTGAAGGCTAACGCTCGCTTTAGTTCTTAAACACTAAGATGAAATTGGGGATTTTAGTCTGTTACCCTAAAATCTCCAATTCTACACCCAACAAATTATATTTCCCTATTTATTTGCACTTAATTCTATGAAAGAAATACTTCTTCATGGAATTAAATGTGATTCTCACTCTTGTTGTATAACTCATACTCTATTTCCCAGATCATATGTTCCTTAGAATATTTTAACAATTCAATTGACCAGATCAAAAAAGAAATTAAGAATAGAGTTGAAAAACCATCACAATTTATTTTATATTTTAAAATTGACATATCCAAATTATCTTTTCATTTCACCATATCTCAGAGTAGAGAGAAAGTTAAATATAACTACTTAGACTTCATGTGAAAAATACATAAAAACACAAATTTCATATATAAAAAAATGTTCATATAAAAATAATAAACAAACAACACTTATTTGAAACTCTTTCTCAAAGCAAATCCTTTTTAGCCTCTCTTAAAAGATGTAGGAAGAAGAAATCTCTCACTTCTCTCCCTCTCTAACACTCTTAGAGAAGAATTCACACTTAAACTCACCACAAAAACTTAAAACTCTAGAGAAATAAATGACTGATGGACACTAAGTGGTTGTGGGGAATGTGGAATAACATGGAAGAGAGTGGAAAGCGGTCGAAGGGGTCACTTTTCTGATCAATTTTCTCTCTAAATAGAGCCTAATGTTTGTTTTCCAATAGGTGCATCCAAAAACTCTTCAAAAAACATCCAAATTGGTCAAATCTTCTAGAAATAGGTCTTGCATCGACATTGGCGTCGTCGACGCCAGTGGCCCTTGAATTAATTTTGTGCTCTCTGTTAAATGGCACCGTCAATGCTGAGGATAGTCTGACCTCTGTTCTGTACATCTGCGTCGTCGGTGTCCATCCTAGCGCCGTCGACACTGAGTATTTCTTCAATAAAGTCATTTTGACTCCAAATTCTATCTTTTTTGCTTCTGCTTTGCTTTAAGTCATAAAAATCAAAAACCTGCAATAAAAAATGAAAAATACCCTCCTTTAAAGCGCAATATCACCAAAAATGAGTAAAAAATATAGGTCTAAATACGTATGTATTTTTGGTGTATCACTCCTTATAAGGGCATCCGATCGAAACCAGTCGACCAACCGGTTTTTAACTTTGGCAGACATGATCGTCATTCGATGGGCCGCCTCAGTTGGCCGAACCTAAGCTAGTCGATCGGTTGGTTACTGTCATATTCAAATTTAAATTGTNCCTGTGAAAGCTAAAATCTAAAGATATTTCATATTCCCATTTTAGTCCCACATCAACATGTTAATTTTTATTTTGTTTAAATGGAAGGAAATATAGTGTGATTTTTTTTTATTGAAAGGCAACAAATTTGCTAACAAGGGAATAGTGTGAAAAAGCAATTACATGCATACCACTCATTTCTTATGTATTTACAAATCTAACGTCTAAATTTTAATTATTACATTTATACTAATCAAATATTTCATATCACATAAAAAATAATACTATTTTTAAATTCTAAAAATGAAACATGTTTTTCATGAACAGAGAAGGTGGCACGTAGTAAAAATTGGATCTTTGGTGCTACAAATGTAAATACAAGAGAATTGAGTGGTATGTATATAAATGCGAAATGAATATCTTCCTGATAGGGTTGGCGTAGCTCCAGTGACAGACAAAATTAGATAGAGTCATCTTAGATGGTTCTATCAAAATAAACGTCGACCATCTAATGATTCGATTAGGAGAGTAGATGTTTTAGATTTGACTTATGTTAAGAAAGACTGACGTAGAACTAGTAAGACTTGGGCTTACTGTATAAAAATTGATCTTAATTTATTGGAACTAAATGAAAATATGACACTAAATATGACAAAATGAGGAAAAATAATTCATGTAGCCGACCCCACGTAGTGAGATTAAGTTTTTGTTGTTGTTATTGCTGTTTATTTTTGATGGGTTGCATAATTTTTTTATTGAAATGTAGTGTTGCATGAAAGGGGGAAATATATGTTTATGTACTACATGATAGAAAAATTAGAAAAATATGACTCTTGTTTGTTTTCCTAAGAATTTACTTCCATACATTCCTTTCTAACTAAAATACCCTCATTTTGAGTCGTTGATAACTTATCTGAAGTTTAATGCGAAAAACAAGTTTTAAACAATTTTGACCAACATTCAAATAAAATTTCAAGGCATTTTGCAGTAACAATCGATACATCATTATTATTATTTATTTATTGGCATTTGAATCCATGGTTGTTAATTAGAACCTTTTTCGAGACATAATTTGACCAATCATATTCAAAGAAAGTTTAAATATGATTTGAATAATGTTTGATCACTTTTTAAACAAAGAAAATGATTGAACATGATTCAAAGATTGTTTGAACATGATTTAAAGATTATTCAGATGAGGTTTGGCGATCGTTAAATTTTTACATGGTTTGAGTATGAAAAATATAATAGTAGAAAAATAATTGTTACGTCCATATTAAAATAGAGACGAACATGAAACTTTAGTAGATAAAACTGAAGATCTATGAATAGGGGGTCATTTCTTCAATATAAGACTATACGATTTAGTCTCTCAAAACTTTTTTTACTGAGCTTTTCATCCTCTGTGTTTATGTGTGTGTGTGTGTGCATGCGTGTGTGCGTGTGTGCGTGTGTGTGTGCGTGTGTGTTTTCGGCATCCATCCAATGCTCTATACCTTGGGTGTGATCCACTTGATTAATTTTGATTCAATATACTAAAAAGTGTGACGAACATGGAATCTTTCTATCAACAACAAGAGGAGCACACCATAGAGAAGGAACCAAGAGAAATCTTAAACGTGAAGAGTGTGAGAGAATTTGTCCAACAACAAATTTTGGAACTCCGAGAGTAATTGATGGGTTAAATGAAAAAATATGATCTACGTGCTACTCGAAGGATAAGCAAAAGCTCTGCCAGAATTGGACCCTCGAGAAGAACTAACTTGAGCCCCAAAATTACCAAAAGGCCACAAGGGCACAAGCAATAAAAAATCATAGTACCAGGATACGATTTGATCTACACCGAGAGTTTGACCATGATTTGGGTTAATAGAGGTATACCAACGACCGGAGCAAGCTTTCTCCCAACAGATCTCTCACTAGGAATACTAAAAAAAAGTTCAAAATTTCATCCTTGGATAGTTACGAGGTTGAAGGGCAACCCACGACAAGAGGAGCACACCAAAAAGTTCAAAAGCGAATGACAAAATTTTTTTCCTTTTGTGAGTTCAAAAAGATAGTTACGACTCATTCACTAGTGTTCAAAAGCCCTACAAAGACTCACATGCCCTATTACATGTCAAGAAAGGGTCGAATGAGAGACTTTGAGCATATGTCATTCGCTTTCAAAAAGAAATGTTGAAAGTGTGAAATCAGAAGCCCACAGTGCCATAAAGACTAAAAAACAACACATCCAAATATTTTTTAGATTTGTGACAACGTAATAGCCTAACCGAACTTCTAGAGTTAGTCAATCACTACATCACAGTCGAGCAGTATATTCACTCGCTCTACCAGAAAGGAGAAAATTTCTATGGACAATTATAGAAAAGAGGCAAGCGAGATGATGGACGGAGGTTGAAGGGCAACCCACGACCCAAGCATGAGCACTCTGAACTATTTCAAGGTGATGAAATGATCGATAAAAAGTATTTAAGGAAGATACAATCGAATGATTGATTATCATGCGACCAAGGAAAACTAAAACTCACTCAGTTAAAAGTTTAAATGATAGATTTAGCAGAAGCCATACATACAAGGTAAGGAGTACTTCAAAAAAGCTTCACCATTCAAAATCAGAGCTTTTCTTTGAAACACCAACAAAATTAAAATACCAACAGGACCATGGTCATGTCACAAAGGATTGTAGACACCTCTAGAATCTATTTAAAGAGTTAATCTAGGTTGGGAAACTCAAGAAGTTTATGGCCCTAAGGGCATTGACCCAAAGCAATAGAAGAAGAATTAGATGAACCCATTAGAGCCAACACCATCCACATTACAGGGATTGTTCCAACAATTCTGAGAGGAGACCAGTCAGGCAAGCCAACCATAAGAGGCTACATATTGGGGATCTTTGTGCTGCTGCTATCGCTCTGAAGTAGAAGCCTCGTTCCCCTATTATTTTTACTGACGTGGATTTGCCCCCAAAGAAGAATCTCTAAAAAGACACAACTGTAGTCACGACAAATATTAATAACTACATGGTGAGTAGTATTTTGGTTGACACTGACACCTCAGACAATATCTGGTTCAAGTCCTTTGATAAAATGCACTTGTTAGTCGACCAGCTAGCGTTGCTAACCAGTCCACTTTATGGGTTTTTTTCCAGATAAAAGAAACTGATTGGAATAATCGGGTAATATGTCACCTAGGAAGACAGTGACAACCAATTTACTATTATGAAAGTGTTAATGGTAGTTGGTCCACCTACCAGTTATAATGTTATATTTAGTCAGCATCTACTAAACGAATTCTATTTCATGGTTTCCATATACCATGTCGTCATAAAGTTTTCAGGTGATGAAAAGATAGTCACCATTTCGGGAAGTTAAAAATAGCCTCAGACGTGAGACCTCTAGGTTGTCAGGAATGTAAAACAAGTGTTATTCGACATTCATAAATAGCAAGAATAGGATCTCAAGTCCGATAAAACTACTGAAGAGATTTCTCCATCCAATAAAGTGATGAGCAAATTTTTCTAATCAATTAAGCTTTAATGTAGGGTACAAAAACTTGGTCTACACACTCTGGGAGAGCATCAAAATGTTTTTTCTTGGTTGACCACTGAAACTCCATAAATCCCAATTGACGTAGTGTGTCACCATCTAAACATCAATCTAGTATCTTGGTAAGTAAAGAGAAAGATGAGAACATCTGCCATGACATTAGCCGAGCCCATCCATGAAGAAGTGTAGCAGACAAAAAAGGTGGGCTACATTCGAGAGGTACATATTCCATCCTTGTTCTCTAATGTATTCATGGTCCAGAAGTCAAATAACAAATGGAGGATGTAGATGGACTTCACGACTCTGAGCATTGTTTGCCCAAAGAAAAACTATCCCCTTCGCCTGCAGCCCCGTTCGCCTAGAGGCTCCTTACAAGGTCTTCCGATCGAAACCAGTCGACAAACCAGTATTTTACTTTGGCAGGCGCGATCGTCATTCGATGGGTCGCCTCAGTTGGCTGAACCTAAGGGAGTC
This sequence comes from Phalaenopsis aphrodite, assembly GCA_003013225.1. Classification (NCBI taxonomy): domain Eukaryota; kingdom Viridiplantae; phylum Streptophyta; class Magnoliopsida; order Asparagales; family Orchidaceae; genus Phalaenopsis; species Phalaenopsis aphrodite. The sequence goes on from NEWO01000641.1 coordinate 245,556, forward strand.
AATTGGTTGGTTGCTGCCATATTTAAATTTAAATTGTCACACGGATTTGGTATGAAATCAACATAATTAACTGAATTAAGAGCAGTTTCCTTAATTGTTTCCTCCTTTTTGTAATCGTACAAATATACCTTTATAAATATGAAGCAAAAAAGATGACTAAAAGAACTTTTTCGCNAACATAATTAATCGTATTAAGGGCAATTTTCTTAGTTGTTTCTTCCATTATGTAATTTTACAAACATACATCTATAAATAGGAAGCAAAAAAGACAAATAAAAAGACTTTTTCCCCTGTTTCACTACAGAAATTGGGCTAATTACTCTTTGCCTCTCTATTCCTTCTTCTCCCGCCTCCAACTCTCGAGACGTGTTCACAATAGGCAACCTGGGATTCAACAATACTAAATAAAAAAAATAAAATTACCTCTATTTAAAAAAAAAATCATCATGTAAATCGACTATTCAACTTTTATGTGAAAGCTAAAATATAAAGACATTTCACCTTCCCATTTTAGTCCCACATCAACATGCTAATTTTTATTTTGTTTAAATGGAAGGAAATATATTGTTACTTTTTCTTTTATTGAAAGGCAACAGTTTGCTGACAAGGGAATAGTGTGAAAAAGCAATTACATGCATACCACTTAATGCTTATGTACTTACACATCAACAACAACAACAACAAAGTCTTAATCCCACTATGTGCGGTCGGCTAAATGAATTCTTTTTCTCCATTGCGTCCTGTTTAGTGTCATATTTTCATTTAGTTCTAGTAAATTAAGATCATTTTTTATACATAAGCCCAAGTCTTCATAGGTTTACCTCTGCCTTTCTTAACACAAGTCTAATCTAAAGCATTTACTCTCCTAATCGGATCATCAGATGGTTGACGTTTAATGTGACAAAACCATCTAAGACAACTTTCTCTAATTTTATCTGTCACTGGAACTGCACCAACCCTATCACGGATATATTCATCTCACATTTTGTCTCTAAGTGTAAAGCTACTCATCCACCTAATCATTCTCATCTCGACAACACTTAACTTATTATTATGCTTCTCTTTTAAAGGCCAACATTCAACGCCATAAAGCATTGCAGGTCTCACCACCGTCATATAAAATTTTCCTTTCAACCTAAGTTGTAGTTTTCTATCACACAAAAGGCCTGAAGCATTCCTCCACTTCAACCAACCAACTTGAATTCTACTATTAACATACCCATCTATATCACCATCGCTTTGAACAACAGACCCAAGATATCTAAAACGTTCACACCTTTTAATAATTTGATCACACAAACTCACACTTTTGTCACTAGAGCTAACCTTACTAAAATTACATTCCATGTATTTAGTTTTAGTTCTACTTAAATGAAGGCCTTTAGACTCCATTGTAGACCTTCATAATTCAAGTTTTTCTTGGGATATTCTCTCTTTTTATCCACGAGAAGGATATCAGCAGCAAAAAGCATACACCAAGGTACATCCTCGTGTAGATGTTCAGTAAGAACATCCACAACTAAAGAAAAAAGATATGGGCTTAGAGCCAATCCCTGATGTAATCCAACAGAAATAGGAAAATATTTGGTCAATCCTCCTTCAGTTTGAACACAAGTAACGACCTACTACACATATTTATAATGAGTTGAATATAAGTCATATCAACACCTTTCTTCTCAAGAACTCTCCAAAGGATATTTCTTGGAACCTTATCGTAAGCTTTTTCTAAATCAATAAAGATCAAATGTCGATTCTCCTTATTATCTCTGAACTTCTCCATCAAACCTCTCAATAAATGTATAGCTTCCATAGCAGACCTGCCCGACATAAATCCAAATTGATTATGAGAAATATTTGTAATGCGACTTAACCTAATGCTCAATTACTCTCTCCCATAATTTTAAAGTATGACACATCAACTTAATTCCTCAATAATTGTCACACTCTTGCGCATCCCCTTTATTCTTAAAAATGGGGACCAAAATTCTCTTCTTCCACTCCTCAAGCATCATTTTAGTTTTAAAAATAATATTAAAGAGATTAGTAAGCCAATAAACACTCAAATTTCCTAAATAATTCCACACTTCAATTGAGATACTTTAAAATCTCCTTCATAAAAATCTCCAAGAAACACCCAAATCCAAATCTCCTTCGGTTTGTATTTACACATCGAACAACTAAATTTTAATTATTACATTTAAATCACCCAAATATTTCATATTACATAAAAAATCACACTATTTGAAATTCTCACAATGAAATACACTTTTCATGCACAGAAAAGGTGGCACGTAGCTACAAGAGAATCAAGTGGTATGTATATAAATGTTCCCCGGAAAAAGCCAGAGTGAGATGCATCCGCCTATGATAATGATCACAAGGAGCGCCGACCACCCAATTAGAAGAGAGGGAGGGGAGGGCACCTAATACTTCTTCGAGCACAAGTGGTCACTAATAACTTAAATCAACTACTCTGGTAGCAACTACAAAATTGGCCTTGCATTACTATCGCTTGAACATCAAATAAAAAGCACAACTAACAACTAATAAAATTTAGGCTCAAGTTTATGAAAATTTTTAATTTTTGACTAAATCAATCCAACCAGAAATTACTCACAAGAGATTAATTCAAAATTAGAAATTTAGATCATTTCTCCCCTTCGAAATTGTTGCATTTCAGATGCATTCTAATTCAAAAGTTAGATAAGCTATTGGGCGATATATCAGTGAAAATATTAATAATAATCATAAATAGAAATATTATATTTTGATTTAGCATTTGCCACGTGGCCTATTTTTATAGCCCGACTCTGTCAGGGTTTTAACGGACATGTACTTCAGCCGATATATATGGAAAGCTGACCCAGACTCATTCATTAAGTCCAAGGTTTATGCTTCCATCATCATCTTCGTTTAACTTTCGTCGAGTTAGAACCAAGGCACATGAGACACTTTGCTACTCGCTCTCTTTACTCAAAGGTGAGTCTTTTGCCTCTCTTTGTTAGAAGAAGCGAAATACTTTTCCTTTCTCCTCAATTAGAGTTTTTGCAAGTTTTTCATATCTATAGCCATTTACATGTTCTTCTGTTTAAAAAGGTTTTGTATGGTCGATCTTGATGTGAATTCTTTATGTGACACTTGTGAAGCAACAAAATTCAAAGATGACTCGAATCATGAAATCCGAAGGAAAAAAAATTGATCTTGAAAGTGAGGGTCTTCATTCCTTTGACTTAAAATCTATGTCCATCGCTGACAAGATCTTGCTGAAAAAAAAGCTTTTGAGAGAAGTCGCTCAAGCTAGATCTCTCATTGAAAGAGTTGAAGGTGTTGTCACAAGAGAAGAACGATATTGCAAAAAACCGCATAATAATAATTGTTCCTTAATGCAAAAATATATTCCTGCAAGCAGAAAAAGAAAATCAACTGAAGTAAATGAAGATCTAAAGAATGTTGATGTTGTAACAAAGGTTAACCATTCAAAAGTTTCTGCTGCAAAGACTAACATTTCATCATGTCTCAAGAAAATTTCAAAGGATCTTAAACATCCAACAATGTATGTCTCATATATTAATGATTACATCGTTTATTTTGGGTCTTGTTTCATCTAATAAAATTATCATAATTTTTTTTTTTCCTACATCAGGTTCAACGGGATTCCAAAAACTCAATTTGTCCGCATAAGAGAGCCCGTTGTTCAACTCGAAAAGGTAGGAAACATAGATTTGCAAAAAACCATTCAAATATCGAGTTAACATATTTTATTTTTCATGATTATTTAATTTATTATTCGTTTTGAAGATTTATAATTAGTGATGTTGTCAATTGTTGTTTGGCATCAACAGATTTGATTCATGCTCACAATAAGAATCCTCAGCATAAAGCTCAACTTAATAAATCAAGCAACACTGACAATAAAGGATTTCCTCGTGCTACTAACTTTTTTAATTTTATTCTCCATAAATTTTGAATAGAATAATTTCCCTGTTTTATTATGAACTAAAAAAAATTCAGATTTTTAATAATTTTTTTTATTTATATTTATTATAGGTTCTGTTGATCACCATTTCAAGTCTGAACAGATGTAATCATTGCAAGTCGTCCATGCTGTTAAGGTAAGTAGACGTTTTATTGAAACAAAATGGAGTGCAGAATTACAGTAGCAAAATATTCTATGCACATTTCTTTTTTTTAAAAAAGACCATGTTGTATATATTATCAAAAATATATAAAAGTTAAGTGTGCATATAATATTTTGCTGCTGTAAGTCTGCACTCCATTTTGTTTCAATAAAACGGTTATTTACCTTGACAGCATGAATGACTTGCAATGATGACATCGGTTTAGACTTATAATGGGGATCAATGGAACCTACAATGAATATAAATAAATAAAAACAAAAAATTTATTAAAAATCTGAATTTTTATTAATTCATAATAAAGGAGGAACATTATCCTATTCAAAATTTATGGAGAAAAAAGATTAAAAATTACTAGCACCAGGAAATCCTTTATTTCTAGTAGTGCATGGTTTTTTAGGTTATGTTGGGATTTTTTCTTTAAGATTCCCAAATTAGTTAATGATGGGAATTAAATTTATTTCTTTGGAATTCCCAAATTAATTTCAAAACCCTTTGGAATTCCCAAATTAATTTCAATACCCTTTGGAATTCTCAAATTAATTTCAAAACCCTTTGGAATTCCCAAATTAATTTCAATACCCATTGAAATTCTCAAATTAATTTCAATAACCGTTGGAATTCCTTGGTGTTTTTAAGAGAAATAATTTTTAGAATGTGGTTCATATAGTGTCTAAGTTCAACACATGAATTTAGTAACATTCCATAATGTGGTCACATCCATTGAACTCTGTGATGGGCAGAGTACTATAAACTAGATGTAATGTTTGCTGTTTTGGTCCCTAAGCTTGCTACTCTTCATTTTATTTGCACCATCAGGTTGTGAGTGAGAAAAGCTTAGAAGATCTATAACAGAAAATTTGTCGTGTGAGTTGTGAGTGTCGACTCTGTTTGTTTAAGTTATGGTTGGAGGTATGTATGATCCTATCTCGTTTCTGCTAATCGATTTCAAAATTAATTTTGTAAAATCGAATATGGTATTTAGATTCTTTTACATTTGGTATCAGAGCCTTGATTAACCTCTGCCTCACTCACTATGTTTCACTCTATTTATGCTTAAATCTTGGTTGAGATATTAAGGTTAATGTTCGTTCTTATTGCCCGTTTTTGTGAAAATGTTTTGATTTTCGGGCATTAGATTTTTGACGTTGTTAATCCAAAATAAAATTGGAAATCATGTTGAAATTAAGTTTCTAAGCTTTTTGTGATTTGAACCATTGATTTTGGCTGAGAAACCGTTAAGTTTCTCAT
>NEWO01000641.1:251702-268330 GCA_003013225.1 Phalaenopsis aphrodite
GAACCTAAGGGAGTCAATTGGTTGGTTGCTGCCATATTTAAATTTAAATTGTCACACGGATTTGGTATGAAATCAACATAATTAACTGAATTAAGAGCAGTTTCCTTAATTGTTTCCTCCTTTTTGTAATCGTACAAATATACCTTTATAAATATGAAGCAAAAAAGATGACTAAAAGAACTTTTTCGCGGTTTTACTACAGGAATTGGCCTAATTACTATCTGTCTCTCTATTCCTTCTTCTCCGGCTTCTAACTCTCCAAGTGTGTTCACAATAGACAACCTAAAATTCAACAATACTAAATAAATAAATTAAGATTGGCTCTATAAAAAAAACAACTTTTAAATGGACTATTCACGTTTCCCGGGAAAGCTAAAATATAAAGACATTTCACCTTCCCATTTTAGTCTCACATCAACACGTTAATTTCTATTCTATTTAAATGGAAAAAAAATATAATGTTATTTTTTTTTTTTTAATGAAAGACAACAGTTTGCTGACAAGGGAAGAGTGTGAAAAAGCCATTACATGCATATGACTCATTTCTTATGTATTTACACCTCTAACATCCAAATTTTAATTATTACATTTATACCACCCAAATATTTCATATCACATAAAAAATTACACTATTTTAAATTTTAAAAATGAAATACACTCTTCATGTACAGGAAATGTGGCACGTTGTAAAAATTGAATCTTTGGTGCTAGATATGTAAATACAAGAGAATTGAGTGGTATGTATATAAATGTTCCCACGGAGTGAGAAGTATCCGCCTATGATGGAGATCACAAGGAGCGGCGGCCACCCAATCGGAAAAGAGAGAGGAGGGCACCTAATACTTCCTCGAGCACAAGTGGTCGCTAATAACTTAATCAACTATTCTGGTTGTAACAGTACAAAATTGGCCTTTGCATTACTATCGCTAGAACTTCAAATAAAAAGGAAAACTAACTGCTAGAAAAAGTTAGTCTCAAATTTATTAAAATTCTTAAATTTTGACTAAGCCAATCAAGCCAGAAATTACTCACGAGTGTTGTTAGAAAAAGGTTATGTGAGATTAATTTTAAATCATCCTAATTAAATCAAAATCAAGGAATTTGAACCAACTAATGCAACAAATTGCGTTTTAAGCGGCAGGGCTTCAAAATGGTTATATTCGATATTTATAATGGCATCAAAAGGAAGGTCATGGACACTTAACATTCTGCGGCAGATCTCTAAAATTCGTGCATTTTAAGAACTTAGTTTATTTTTTGAGTTGTGGCAGTCGATTTGCTCTCTCCCCTTCGAAATTGTTGCCTTTCAGATGCATTCTAATTCAAAATTTAGATTAGCTATTTATTGGGTGATATATCAGTGAGAATAATAATAATTATCATAGACGGAGATAGTATATTTTGAATTTAGCATTTGCCACGTGGCTTATTGTTATAGCCCGACTAAGTCAGGATATTAACGGACATGTACTTCAGCCGATAAATATGGAAAGCTGAACCACGGTCATTCATTAAGTCCTAGGTTTATTCTTCCATCATCAGCTTCGTCTAACTTTCGTTGAACTAGAGCCAAGGCACAGGCGACATTTTGCTGCACGCTCTCTTTACTCAAAGGTGAGGCTCTTGCCTCTCTTTGTTAGAAGAAGCGAAATACTTTTCCTTTCTCCTCAGTTACGATTTTTGGAAGTTTTTCATAATTTTACCCATTTACATTTTTATTATGTTTAAAAATGTTTGGTATGATCGATCTTGATGTGAATTCCTTATGTGACGTTTTTTTTTTTGTGAAGCAACAAAATTCAAAGATGTCCCAAATCATGAAAGCCGAAGGAAAGAAGTTTGATCTTAAAAGTGAGAAACTTCGTTCCTATAACTTAAAATCTATGTCCATCGCTGACAAGATCTTGCTGAAAAAAAAGTTTTTGAGAGAACTCGCTCAAGCAAGATCTCTCATTGAAAGAGTTGAAGATGTTCTCACAAGAGAAAAACGAAACTGCAAAAATCCGCATAATAATAATTGTTCCTTAATGCAAAAATATATTCCTACAAGCAGAAAAAGAAAATCAACTGAAGAAAATGAAGACCTGAAGAATGTCGATGCTGCAACAAAGGTTAACCATTCAGACGTTTCTGCTAAAAAGGCTAAAGGTTCAACATGTCTCAAGAAAATTTCAAAGGATCTTACAACGTCCAACACTGTATGTCACCAATATTAATGATTACTTCATTTATTTTAGTCTTGTTTCATCTAATAAAATTATCATAATTTTTTTTTCCAACATCAGGTTCAACGAGATTCCAAAAACTCAATTCATCCGCAAAAGAAAGCCCGTTGTTCAACTCGAAACCGTAAGAAACATATATTTGCAAAAACCCTTCAAAAATTGACTTAACATATTTTATTTTTCATGATTATTTTATTTATATTTCGTTTTGATGATTTATAATTAGTGATGTTGTCAGTTGTTATTTTGAATTGATAGATGTGATTAATGCTCACAATAAGAATCCTCAGCATAGAGCTCAACCTAAAAAAACATGTACTACTGGCAATGAAGGATTTCCTCATGCTAGTAATTTTTAATTTTTTTTCTGCATAAATTTTGAATAGGATAATTTCCCTACTTTATTATGAATTTTGATAAATTTTTTGTTTTTATTTATTTATATTCATTGTAGGTTCCATTGATCCCCATTATAAGTCTAAACCGATGTCATCATTGCAAGTCGTCCATGCTGTTAAGGTAAATAACCGTTTTATTGAAACAAAATGGAGTGCAGCATTACAGCAGCAAAATATTGTATGCATACTTACCTTTTCTATATTTTTGATAATATATACAACATGGTATTTTTTAAAAAAGAATTAAGAAGACAATAGTGTTATGTTCTAATTAAATTTATCAATTGATTGTCTAGGATGAAAAGAATCGTGCATTTAGAATGCCACAACAACAACAGCCACAAATCATTATTGCGTTAAGTGCGCCAGACAATTTTAGATGCCACAACAAATGTCAAAATCTATAAAAGAACATAGTAAGTGTAAGTTAAGATTCTGTTTGTTGAATTTTTTTTTCAGATAATAGAAGTGTCAATCTATTATATATTTATATGCATTATTATTTCTAGTTATATAAATATATTCATATTTCATTTTATGATATGCAGGCTAGAAGACCATTATGCGTTTGCATAGCTATTCTTCTGTGGTCAGGAAAACCAACTTGTTGGTGGCTTATTGCACTAAATACGGATGGCTTATGCGGATCAGGGACCAAAAGTGGCAGCTCTTGAATCTACCATGGAGAAGGCAAGATTTCAGCGAAGGATGGGGATTAAAAAACAAAGAGAAGAATCTCATCTAGTCTTTGAAAAAGGTTATTTATTTCTTATTTGCATCTTGGGTCCCTCTGCAGAACGTAATACACTAGTAATTAAATTCATCAAATTTAAAAAACTTCAATTTCATTGATACTGAATGTGTATTACTCTAAATTTACACAGATGAAAGCAACCATTGAATTTGATGATTTCAATGAGTCTGTGAAAGAATTGAAGGGGTTCGGTTGTCAAAGCATATTGTTCTATGCTTCGAGACAGTTGGGTTTATTCCTCAAAGATGATGATTGCGATGATCAGGTAATTGCCCAGATTACAGTTTCAGCAAATGATCATGACTTGGAAAAGGGAGAGATCAGGATTTAGACATCATATTTGTATTCCTACGTCGTGATTTTAAACAATTTACATTCTTTCTACAATTTTCTCTATGCAATTTTTTTTTTCTTTTTAGAGGTTCATTCTTTCTTCTTGTGGAAAAAGTGACGAGGAATTAATGTAGGTATGCTGGAAGAAGGCAATAATTGTGATCTTTCATCTCTTGAAAGGGCAAAACATATGGAGCGTTGCTTCTTAAAACATTTAGGGTCTGTTTGGGGCAGCTGCAGCTCATTGAATAATCTGCTGATAAGCCGATTAAAAATAATCTGCTGAAAAATTAGGTGTAGTGGCTCATACAAATTTTTATTTTTTTTGGAAAAGTCAGACCGTTGCTAGAAAGCTACTGTGTGAAAACGATGTTTTCAGCGTTTTGAAAACGCATAAGCTGCCAAAACGCAGTTTACCCAAACAGGCGATGTGCGTTTTCAAAATGCCACCGCACCAAATAAGCTGCCCCGAACATACCCTTAATCTTCTTACCCTTTTGATTGCAAATCAGGAAGGAATTGTTTTAGTTGTTTCGCTCATATGTCAAATCTGTAAACCCCAATCTTCTCCTGAACCATATTTTGATCCATCGATCAACATTTAGTCTATGTTATTGGCAAGTCCATTTGATGTTCTTAATCAAATAACAATAATAAAACACTAATTGATTGTTTTCTTAATAAAAAAATTATTATTTTTTGCTTTCTAGCAAATCGAGCATTATATAAAATTAAAGATGATTACATGAACCTTCTAATTTGGAAAACATAATACCCATGCTTTTAGGTTGATGGATCATGGCTACCACTAATTTTAAAACGGGCAAGTTAAATACATGAATTTTATTTTCTTTATTTTATATTTTTTATGAGTTGCCAATAATTTTATTTTCAAATGTAGTGCCACATGAAATAGGAAAATTTATTTTTATGTACTACATGATAGAAAAAATTAGAGAAATATAAATGTTTGTTTTCCTAAAAATTTAATTCCATACTTCTCTTTTGAACCAAAATACCCTCGTTTTGAATAGTTGATAACTTATTTGAAGTTTTACGCAAGAAACGAGTTTTAAACAATTTTGTAGCAACATTGGACACATTATTTTATTAATTTATTTTTTGGCATTTGAGCCCATGGTTGATAATTAGAACCTTGTTCGAAACATAGTTAGACCAGTCATACTCCAAGAAAGTTTAAATATGATTTGAATAATGTTTGATCACTTTTCAATTCAATGAATAATCGAACATGATTTAAAGATTATTTAGAAGAGGTTCAGCGATCGTTCAATTTTGATTCTAACATGGTTTGAGAATGGAATATATAATTGTAGAAAAATTATTGATACAACAGAGTAAGTACAAACATAATGGTAAGTTATTAAAGATTTAATTCAATAGCTGCACATAAAAAATATGATCGCACAATTCTCGAGGAAGTCCAGTTGGTCGCTTTTAATAGACACCTGTCGGCCGGTAAAAATGTGGTTTCAGAAATTGGCGGTCGCCATAATGTGTATTCGGATGCTTGATTTTAAAAAGATGTTTAATTTAATTTATATTTATATGTATTCTTTAGAATTTAGAAAAAAATAATATTTTTAATTTTAAAAATATGAGATCAAACCGATCTCATACAAACAATAGTTTAAATAAACGAGCACAACACAACAAGTAATACACATATTCCGAGGAATAGACACATCACTTAATAGTGAGACTCGACTAAATAAATTACAGAATTTATGACATCCGTTTGATCTGCGAACCATTTATATAATCCGACAAATTTTCTCTACCTAATATAGAATATTAGATAGGATTTATATTATCTGGGTTCTTAAAGCTCCCTATAGAGACAATCCCCTATAGTCAATTTACATCTTAAATGACCGAAGTCACTTAAGATAACTCTCGATTTTAGATCAGAAAATATTGTCTCCAAGAATTTTAAAGGATAAGACTTTTCAAAAGTCAGACCAAGGAGTGTCAAAAGGGAGAAGCTCGAATTTGGAACATTTATTATGGAATCCAAAGGAAGAGAAACTAGGGGTTTTCACAGATCCTGAGGAGAACCTCGGTGACTTCCCAAACTATCCTATGGTTTGACTTCAATTTTAAGAACGTAATTATCAATTGTTTCATCCTGCCAATTTTATTTAGTTATAGCTACATTTGTGTGAGACGATCACACAAATAGCTTGGAAGAAATGAGGATTTAGGTCGTCACAAACGACAACCTCAGAATCCTAAAACGATTTAGTACTTAAATTGCACAACATGATTGTGCAAAGGCCTAAAGATGAGTTGAACAATTTCAAAATCTTATGGTTTGTTATTTAATTATAGGGAAAGATTTTCTGTTCTAGATCCTCGTGCTGTTGTAGATTACCGTTGTAGAAGGCTGCAACAAAGTTAGCTCCAAGCTCCTCGACGAAGTAGCAATCATAAAGTCTAAAAGTTTAAGGGTTTAAATGACAAGTTTAAGTTCATTGATGGGGGGGGGTTAAAGTTGATTAGAGCGACACCGGTTAGGATCCCACTATTCCCTCGTTCCGGTACCACTATTTTCTTTTGAATTTCCTTAGCTTAAACGGGTTGTTAAACCTATTAAACCGAGGAAATCTCGTTAGCAACTGTGGGTTACTTCATCCGAGGGACTCCCGTAAATTCAAAAGGACGTATAATAAAGTTGTTTTTGTTTTTGTTTTGAAAATGTTGTTTAATTTTGAAAGAGAGTTGATTGATGTTGGAAAGTTTGTTTCGTTTGCAAGTGAAGTAAAGTTTACAACCAAACATGCATAATGTTTTAAAGAAAAAGTAAACTGCAGTAAATGAGTGAAATTAAATAAAACTATAAAAACTTACCTGTCTTCTTCTCGCTGCTCCCACTAAAATGTTAGAACTTTCAACACATATATATAATTTAACAGGGAATTTAAGTAAATTGCAAGGGTAGATGAATGTGTACTAAGTCATAACTTGGTTAGTCCCTAAAGGTTTTGATGGATGCTTTTCTGGAACAAAGTATAATAAGTCAAATTTTCCTTCAAAATATCCAAGGTGTTATAAAAGCATCTGGGGAACAATCCCGAACAACTTCTTAAATCTTTTTGAAATGTTTCGAGTTCATTTGAACCTATTATATTATTCAATTGATCATCCAAAATTTTAAATTTAGTTTTAATGAATTAATTCACCCTATCCTTAGTGAACCTGATAATTTGATTATCCTAAGAGTGGGTTAAGCAGTCAGTCACTTGATATTTTACTTAAGGGTTATATAAGTGGATGCCCCTAAGGCAAGTTTAAGTTATTAAAGATATTGTACAGACCATTAAAGTTGGGATTGTAGAGTTTAAAGGTGTTAATTATAAGTTATATTTAATTTTCTAAACCTCATTAAAAAAGTTCAAATATCAAGTCAAGCTCAGTACTAAGCCCTTAGTAATTTTTATGGGTAAATTTTCAATTATCAAAATATTCATTCAAGTGGAATTTATTCTTATGAAAAGATCACACTATCACCAATTAGGGGCTTAAAATAAGTGAATTATTATCTTCCTAACTTAAGCCCATAACTTTAGAATTATCCAATTAGATTAACTTCCGAGTCATGATAATTTATGAAATTACAATTTTACCCTTGTCATGAAAAGGTAGCAAATTGGTTTCTACCTTTCAGCCCATTATATTTCAAACATCCAAAAGAGTATTAGGATCAAAATTTCTCATTTCTCCTATAGTTAATCCTAAATTTTGATTAAGGCATCAAAATCTAAGATTATCATTTTACCTCTAGGGCTCTCCACTTCATAACTAATCAAATATAATTAAAATGACAACTTTTAGAGAACCCCACACATGGGTGAATTAAAATATTAGAGAAGAATATGTGTTTTTTCAGAATTTCATTTAATTTAAATAATTATTTTAACAAAAAATATAAGATTTTCAATATTAATTTATTTAACTAATCAAAATAATATTTTAGGTCATGGAAAAATTATAAGAGGTTCATCTAGGTTGGAGGACCACTTGGACAAAAATTTATAATTTTTCAAGTCATATTTTAATTATTATAATTATTTATTGATTTAATGATTTAATTAAACAAAAAATATGCTTTAATTAATTTTTTTATATTTTAATTAAATCTCCTTAAGTCCAGAGAACTTAGAGAAACAAACATTTCATTTTTGTCAATATTAATTTATTTATTATAGTTATTTTAATGGAAAATTAGAGGAAATACAATTTTAGCCTTTAAAAATTTATATTTAATTTAGAAAAATTAGAAAAAAATAATTCCAATGAGTCCCAAGTGATCACAAAGTAATTAGGAACAATTTTGTGCATTTTCAAATTCTTAAAAATTTTAATCATTTTTAATTATTTTAATTTAAAAAAAGGATTAAAAATAAAATATTTAATTACAATTTTTTTTACTTTTCTTAAGTGCCCTTGATCACAAGGAACTTAAAAAACTACTTTTCATAATTTTCCTAATTGTATTTAATTTATTAAAATTGTTTTAATGCAAAAAATGTCATTTTACTTGAAAAATCAACTTTAGTGGTAAAAATTAATCAAATAAATTTGAAATTTTTACAGTGAGTGCAAAGAAGCATTATTTGCAGTGTGGAAAAGATTTTGCTAATCTTTGAAATATCTTAAATTTATTTTTAATTCATATGAATTTTTAGGGTTTATTGATTATGATAATTTACGTAATTGTTAAAACTTAATTTATAATTTTCCAGAAGTCCTTTGACCACAGGGAACCTATCAAAATAAGTCCCATAATTTTTTGATTTATATTTTATTTTATAAGATTATTTTAAGAAATATAACCATCCAAACTTCAAAATTAGGGTTATAGGCGTATAGAAGCCTTCGGACTTTGGAAAATCACAAAACATCTCCATGTTGACCTCACTTTTGGTTGAGGTCTAATTTTTCCTCCTTAGTAGCCTAGGGTCTAGCCATATGACTTTCCAGTCGACTATTCCTAGAGGACTAGAAAAGGAGCCCTTAACATTAGAAGCTCTAAACTCTTCTTTGCTCAAATTGAAGTTCCACATATTGGTCCTAACCTCTAACACTTAGTATGTGAGGCCAATATGGGGGAGCTCAAGGGGAGTCCCCATAGGATTGCTTGGCCCTAAGGTTAGCCCTGGGTGGTGTGGTCTTGGTTAGTTTCACACACACACTTGAACATTACACTTCCACTCACAACCTTGAACCCAAACATGCTTAGTTAGTCCCTTTACCCTTTGGGGAACTCATGTAGATGGTCCTCTATACCATTAGCCCTACGTTAGGGTTTAGTTAAGACCAGTACATGTAGGACCAAAGGTAGAGGATTCTATTGGTCCATGGCTCAAGTAGGGTAATTTACACTCAAATCTTATCAAAATACCCAACGGCCTTTTATCCCAAATCTACCCAATTTACTAAATTACTCTTGAAACTCCAAAATTGAACAAAATTCCCAAAATTATCCAGAATACCCAACTTTGTCCAAAAATCATCTCAAAACATTTGAAACTACCCAAAGTACCGAAAACACCCCAAAATTTTCAAAATTACCAAAATATTCCTTATTTTGTCAAAATTACAAAAATACCCCTGGTGACCCAAATTGACTTGAAACCTTAAAAATCATTTCAAATGTCCCCAAAATCAATTTGAACCACTATATTGAGCTCAAATTGACAAAATTGACTCATTTTGACCAAAATGCCTAAATTGCCTTTAAAGGCCCAATTACCATAATCACCCTCAATGTCCACCAATTTGATCCCAATATTTCCCAATTTTATTTATAAACTAAAATTCATCATGTAAAAGCTTGATTGAAACCAATTCCAAGCTCAATTGAACCCAATTTCATGCCCAATTTCAATCTCAACCCCAAAATCCCAAATTAGACCTAAAGCTAAAATTTCACCAAATTGAACCCCCAAACCTACCCAATTGCCCCAATTTTGAATCATAAACTCTTTAAAACACTTTCCCACATCAATTTGAACCTTGAATTGGCCTTGGTCAAGCCTCAATTTCACTCAAGTTTAACTTGGATCAAAACCCCCAAATTTTCCCCAAATTTGCCATGCCCCCCAATTCCACCAAATTGAACTCCATAATCCTAAAATGTCCATCCAATTGATACCCAAAACTCTTCATGACAATCCTTAGGACCAATTTGAACCATCCATTGGGCCTTAACGAAACTCTAGCCCAAACTAAACCCAAGTTTAACCCAAAATATGAAAAATTGACCATAAGCCAAAATCCTTCAAATTGAACTTTCAAATAAATTCAAAATCACTCCAAACTTTTTCTTAACTCCTTGTGAAAATCATCTACAACATCTTGATCAATTAATTGAGCTCAATGCCATAAATAACCCAACCTAAACCCAACTTCAAGCAAAAACAAAATGCCCAAAATTGAACCCATGCACCAAAGTTGACCAAACCAAACCAAATTGATCAAAACAAATCAACTACAACCACCATTTACACTCTACTGAACCTGGCCAGCCACCAACTCAGCCGCTAAAAACAACCCGCCAAAGAGAGCCCCTAACAACAACTTTATATATGCTTAAAAATACAAGAAATTGATACTGCTGCTAGAAGATTTAATTCTCCAGCAACGACACCAAAAACTTGACAGCAGTTATAGATTCGATAAAGATGTATATAAAATATTCAATAATTGCAAAGTCACACTTAAGAATGCAAGTATACGTATCGCTCAAGTAATACAAGGCTCTAATGAGGTCCTGAATATCGATTCCACAGGGAGTAATATTAGAGGCTACGAACTAAGATTTTAGAAAATCAATACATCATCACAACAATATAGTTCAAATTGCTTATCTGTCACTAATAGGCAATTGAAATAAATATGTAATTTCAATAACTCTTAAATAACTAATTCTACTAAAAAAATTTCTAATGTGAAGTTCAATATATAAGAAAGCATTCTTCTCCTTTTCAAGAAATTAAAGTGAATGGATAAAGTGAATTAGTTCAAATTGGATTGTGCCAAATAGAAGCATACCTATTCTTTATCCTTTGGTCCAGACATAAAGAACATTGACTAATTCTATGCTTGTTTACTAAATATGTGGCTAGGCTAAGAGGATACCTGCTCTCACTTCGGAACTCCCACGTTCCCCTTGCATGAGGGCTAACATCTACACTTCAACACCCAAACAATAGAACCAAATTGAGGATTTTAGTCTATCACTCTAAAATCTCCAATTCTACGCTCGATAATTTTATTTACCTATTTATTTGCACCCAACTTTCAAGGACCTTGACCTCCCTGAATCTTGGATGTAATCTTCACTTTAGTTGTAAAACTCAACATATTTTAACAAATCAATTGGACAAATTGAAAGTAAATTAAGATTGAAGTGAAAAGATCATCATAACTTCTTTAACATTCTCAAGGCTCAACCAATTCAAATCACCATTTCACAAAATCTCAAGACAAGGAGAAAGACAGAGAAAACTACTCAGAACTCATGGGAAAGATACGACAAAACTCAAAATTTATATATAAAAAAAGTAGTCATACAAACTACAATAATCAAATACTACTTATCTCTAATTCCACCCCAAGCAAACTCCTCCAAGTTCCTCTGAATCTCTTCATTTCTTTACAGTACACAGAATTCTTCTTCGAAGCGGGAAGGAGGAAGAAATCTCTTACTTTCCCTCCACTCTTACAATCTCTCGAAGAATTCCTCACAATCTAACCCTAAATTAAACTCTATACACTCTACAATCCCTAATTTTTTGGCCAAAAGTTTCTCTTAAAGTTGTAGAAGAGTTTTCCCAAGAGTTGCCTAAGCATCCTCTCAAAAGTCATCCACATTCAATGCACCTATTAAGATAACCACCGATCTCATCGTCGGCGGCCTCGAGGGTGCCGTCGATGACCTTTTGGAATATTTCATTTTGAACTCTCAGAAAAACCTATCGTCGGCACCGTTGGCCTTGCCGTCGGCGCCGTTGGGCTTGTCGTTGGCGCTCTAGTTCAAATCTTTATATTTGGTCCCTTTCACTCCAAATTCGCTCCTTTTTTGCATCTTTTTGCTCCAATGACCATAATTCAACATACCTACAACAAAAAAATCAAAAATACCTTTCTTTAAAGTGCAATATCATCAAAATAAGTGTAAAATAGATATAAAAATCTCAACATATTTTTCTTTGGTCAAAATCCGCCAAACTTAACTATTACTTGTCCTCAAGTAATTTTAGTACTACATTAAAGTTATGATCTATTGTAGTAAAATTTTAATTTAGAAATAGTTTAAGTTTGATTTAAGTAAATACCATAATGAGATTTTCTGAACAAATTCAAGTAACTAAATTAACTCTGTAGGTACAAGATTATCTAGTCATCAAGTTTAAGAGTTCTAGTTTTCTATTCATTTCAAGAATGACTATATGTTGTAATATCAAGTCACTTAAAATATTCAAATGATAGAAACTTCATGAAGACACTACTAGTAAAAGATGTTAATCCATAAATATAAGTTCAGGAATGTATTTATGTTTTGCCTTTAGGTAGGTCCAAGTGAAGCCAATTTTTGATTATGCATCTCCTCAAGCTTCTCCTCACTTTTATACTTTTTTCTTTTTTTTTTCATTTGGATTTTTTTCAATCCTTTATATTTTTCTTTTCTTTTCAGGGATTGTTGTTAATCATTTCTTTTTCCTTTTTCAAGTGAGAATTACTATATTTGGATAGCCTTTAATGATTTTGAACATCATTTTTCTTTCCTTAAATTTGAAACTTAAAGCATTCCTTTATCTTATAAATATTTCATAGCTTTTACATCATTGAGCCCCAATCTTTTCTTCTCAAATGAATTTCCAAGATTCTCAACACTTCAAAATATAGTTTCCTTTGCTTTAAATAGTTAACTATAGTCTTATTCTTTTATACTAAATATCTTAATCTGCAAAATTAATTTTTCTTACAAAAAATATTCCTTTAAATCTACCATAATATTTAAATATCTACAAAATGTAGTTCTGTGAATTAAATTCACTACATAAAATCATATTAAAAATTTTTGAAAATATTTAAATTGAGAACATCTAATAGTTATTCTTTTCTTCCCTCCCTCAAACTTAAATTTTTCAATATGGAATGATAGAGGTGGAAAGAAAAATTTTAAATATAAATCATACCTCAGTACTTTAGGCATTGTCATCATTCTGAAATTTTTGCAGTCCTTCTCAAAATTTATACTTCAACTGTTCTATAATATTATGAGCTTTCTATACATATAAATCATTAGAGAATTTGCTGGGTAATAAAATTTTGAAATAAGTACAAAACTAAACATTATACAAACACAATATTTCGCTAACACATCCACAATACTAAAAAAATAATTACAAAGATATTAAAATACAAATAAAAATCACATCACGTTACAATTTTACAAAGTACTAATCAACATTTATTATAACTACAAATGAAAATTTCAACTACAACACTAAACAATTATAAAAATAATTAAAAATTATCCAATTGCAACATAAAAATAAAAATTAAAGTACAAACAAACAAACATCTATCTCTATTACACAAATTACAAAAATAAAAGTATATCAATTACAATCATATATCAAAATCCAATGTTATATCTTCATCTCCCTGGTTAGCAGGTGGATTGGGTTGATACTGAGCATAACAGGGGCATTCAAGAAAAGTAACATCAGGCTCACCTCTATAGTGTTGGGCCTGAGCTTTGTATTAAGCTATCTTAAAGTCAGAATGCCTCTGTAGGTACTCACTATCATAATTATGTCTACATTCTAATCCCCTAGTTATTTCATTTATTAGCTCTATACTCTTTCGCTGCAAGGTCAACTCATTCATTAAATCATTCAGAGTAGGGGAATTAGAGGAAAGAAGGTTATAACTAGCAGAGGGGATATCTCTTCTAGTAGAAGGTTCTTGAATCCTACTCCCAGATCTCCATTTTCCATGAGATTCATATGTCTTTAAATTAGCTTTACTAATGGGTTTCATAGGGTAAACCCATTCTTCATCATCTCCAGCTTCAACTCCAGAAAGTTGGCAAAGTGCATAAAGGAGGCTAGGATGTCCCAGTCCTCTACTTGTTTCACTCTTTGCTGTGGTCAATATATTCTTAAAAATAATTCTCCCCACATTTATAGTTTGATTATTCTGAATACACAAATTCAGAATAGCTCTATCTCTTGTTACCTCACTATGGTGATAGGTAGGTAACAAAGTAGAGGAAATAAAATAGTGCACGCTTTAGATGTGACATTCAACATGGAAGGAGAAAAATTTACCCGTTTTCGTTGCATTATCTTCCATGTCCTTTTCGCATCAGTGAGAAAGTTGATGACATCATTCAACGGGCTTTCCATTGTACTGAAGGTTTCATAATGATAGATAGGAGTCTGAAACTTCATAAAAGGAGTTAATGCGGGCGACATTAAACTCAACGAAAAATCCTCGCACTCAAACGGTTCCGTTCTTAGAATAATACACATTGGCATCAAATTATTTCACAATATTCGCAGCAGCCTTATTGGTGGTATAACAGATGTCTTTCCACCTCCGTTCGGTAATAACTCGTTCAATTTCTCCTCTCGGACTCTCAAAAACTCGATCTTGTATGCATTTCTTCCTTTCAAGTACTAAAGTAAATCTCGACTGAGCCTTTGCATTGACGAAGCGAGACTCGTCAAACTCAAGACGTTTCTTTTGTAACAGAGCCATGTCAATCTAATCAAAATTATAAAAAAAAAATCCAAAATATACTTCAAATATTCAAATAATGGCTTCCAAAAGTGACTCCAAGAGTTCAAAACTAAATTCCCTGAATTTCTTCTAAATATTTTCTCCACATTCTCAAATTTTTTTGACATTCTCAATGTGGAAGAAATTCAAGGTGAAAATCAAATATTTTATGTTGGAGTGAAACTCTTACCAAGAGATGATTAAATCTGGTGTCTAAATGCTTTGAAATTGCCCCTAAATCCAAGATCTTTAAGCCCTAGATCAAAATTTTTGTTTTTTATGAGGAAGGGGATAATGAATAGTCGCGGTTGACTGGTCAAAATTGCGGTTAAAAGTGTTTTCTTTGGGGATCTCGCCATTGGTGGGGTCTTCGACGCAGTCAGCGAGCTCTATTGAATTAATAACCAAAGTCTCGAGAAAAATCAGCAGTCGGCGGTGTTGATGGCGCCGTCGGCGAGATTTTCAAAATTGGGCCAATTTCCAGATTTTTACGATTTCAATCAATTTCAAGCCTCGACGACATTTATTCAATTATTATAAACATAAATTTTAAGTGATTAAATGATGTACTAACACAAATAAACATTCACAACACAAAAAATCACAATTATATATAAATTCCAAGGGTTACAATACACATTACAAGACACACATAAGTTTGGTATTTTCTTAACCTTGATACATCAATTCAGCGTCCCAATCCAAGCCACAACACTCTAAACACTGAAAACAAACATCCTATGCTCAATCTCAACTATATTGATATCAAAAAGTAAAATTCAAAAGCAAAGCAAACACAAAGTTCAAATCAAATTACATACATAGACATACAAGTAGCAAGGTAAATCTACTACTCTTCCAATTCAGTGCTTGTTTCTCCTCTGAGATCATCCATTGATTGAACATGAATAAAGAGGTTATAGAAGGGTCAGTATGAGAATTCTTAAATAGAGTCCTCTTCTATCAATCCCTCTTTCTTATCAATCATATCAAACTATCTTCGATATGTCCAAAGTGATCAAAATGCTCTTTCATTGTCCAATCTAGATGATAAAAAAAATCAGAGTTATTGTTAATTGCATTCATAACATTTTGTACCTCTTTCTCCAATTTCTTGATTTTGCACAGGATCACTAGTGTCTTGTCCGAAACTAAAGGCTGAATAGGAAGTGAATTTTGAGATGATTGATCCACAATTATAATCATATCATTCTCTTCTTCATTGGCTAGAAACCTCTCGGTTGGGTCCAAAGGCTTCCAAGGTAGAAGTACCGTTTCCCAATTCTCATAAGAAACTAGGAAATGACTGTAGAGTAAGAAAATTGTTGAAGGATGTCCAAGCCCATAAGTTGATCCATGAACGATCAGGCCCAAAACAGACTTTACAATTATCGATCCAATATCAATCGACAGTCCCATTTGAATACAATAATTCAGAGTAGCACTTTCCCTAGTAACTTTATTGATCTTCATTGCAGGTATTTGTTTTATAGAAATGAAGAAGTGCTAGTGTTTAGAAACAAGGTTTAGAAGTGTCGCAAAAAAACTAACATACCCGTTTTCTCTCATTTCCAAGTCTTCAATTTCGTCCGTCAAATATCGGTAGATCTCATTCATCAGGTTTCTTGTCAGAATAAAGTTGGAATAATGGGATACAGGAACATTCTCGATCATATATAACTCATTAATCCGTGCAAGAGTAAAATTTATCCATCTACCTAGCATATAGACAACTCCCTGGTTGATTCCATGTAAATTAGCATAAAACTCCTTCACCACAGGAACAACTACGACGGTTGTAGTGTAGCATAACATTTCCCATCTTCGTCACATAATCATCTCTTCAATTGTTGTTGAAGGATTGTTCAATCCTTGATTCACAAATCCTTTTTCTTTGATTAATCTCCTCTTTGCAGCACTTTGTTGATGATTCACTGCGCCTCAGAACTAATGAACTTTCTCTGGTTGAACACTCACAATCTATGGTTTTCAGGGGAATTGGACGCCATAAGGATGAATTTGGTGGAGTTTCAATTCTTTTTTGGGGAAATACAAACTTAGGGGGATGAATTTGTTGGAGTTTCAATTCGTTTTTGG
>NEWO01000641.1:273563-284749 GCA_003013225.1 Phalaenopsis aphrodite
TATCCCTAAGTGAAAAAGGAAAAATTCTAAGTCTAACAGCATCGTTCAAATCTCTGTTATATTTAAAGGTAGCACAAAGTTCTAAAAAACTAGCGAGGTGTAAATTAGGATCTTCATTTGGTGTACCACTTAATTGATTGTTTTGTACCATTTGGATAATAGCAGGTTTAAGCTCAAATGAATTAGCAGCTACATTAGGATTTTGGATAGGTAAGTGAATTTCATCTGCTGTAGGATTTGCATAATTTCCTAGAGGTCTAGGTTGGTGTTCATTCTCTATTCCTTGATTGTTCACGTTATTTTGCATTGTGTCAGGATTTCTAGGTTCTCTTCTTAGTTTTCTAATTCTTCTAACAGTGTGTTCTAATTCTGAATCGTCGGGTATAAGATTTTCAAGTCCAAATTTACGCATACAATTTAAATTAACACACAGAAAAATAGTTGACTAAATATGAAAATAAGTTGTAATTCGAGTTAAAGTTTCCTAATAGTCCTAATTTGTCTGTTACTCTAATTATGATTTTTTTTACTCTCCGAAAACGACTCCAAAAACTTGACAGCAACTTTATATATACTTAGAAATACAAGATATTGCTGCTAGAAGATTTAATTCCCTGGAAACGGCGCCAAAAACTTGACAGCGGTTATAGATTCGATAAAGATGTATATAAAATATTCAATAATTACAAAGTCACACTTATCAACGCAAGTATATGTATCGCTCAAGTAATACATGACTCTAATGAAGTCCTGGATATCGATCCCATAGGGACTAATATTAGAGGCTATGAACTAAGATTTTAGAAAATCAATATTTAATCACAACAATATAGTTCAAATTGCTTATCTGTCACTAATAAGCAATTGAGATAAATATGTAATTTTAATAACTCTTAAATAACAAATTATACTAATAAAGTTTCTAATGTGAAGTTCAATATATAAGAAAGCATCATTCTCCTTGTTAAAAAATTAAAGTGAATTAATAAAGTGAATTAGTTCAAATTGGATTGTGCCAAATAGGAGCATAAATATTCTTTACCCTTTGGTCTAGACATAAAGAACATTGACTAATCCTACGCTTGTTTACTGAGTCTACAACTAAGCTGGGAGGATACCGACTCTCACTTTGGAGCTCCCACGTTCCCCTCACCTGAGGGCTAATATTTACACTTCAACACCCAAATGATAGGACCGAATTAACAATTTTAGGCTATCACTCTAAAATCTCTAATTCTACGCCCAATAATTTTATTTCTGTATTTTTTGCACCCAACTTTAAAGGACTTTAACCTCCCTGAATCTTGGATGTAATCTTTACTTTAGTTGTAAAACTCAACATATTTTAACAAATCAATTGGCCAGATTGAAATTAAATTATGATCAAAGTCAAAAGATCATCACAACTTCTTTAACATTCTCAAAGCTTAACCAATTCAAATAACCATTTCACAAAATCTCAAGACAAGGAGAAAGATAGAGAAAACTACTATAAACCCATGGGGTAGATATGATAAAACTCAAAATTTTTATATAAAAGCAAAGTCATACAAACTACAATAAGTAAATATCACTTATCTCTAATTCCTCCCCAAGTAAACTCCTCGAAGTTCCTCTGAATCTCTTCCTTTCTTTATAGTACACAAAATTCCTCTTCAAAACGGTAAGGAGGAAGAAATCTCTCACTTTCCCTCCACTCTTACAATCTCTCGAAGAATTTCTCACAATCTAACCCTAAATTAAACTCTCTAAACCTACACTCCCTAATTTTTTGGCCAAAAGTTTCTCTTAAAGTTGTAGAAGAGTTTTCCCAAGAGTCCAAATTCTATGCACCTCTTGAGATAATCGCCGATCTCGCCTCAAGGGCCTCAAGGGCACCATCGGCGGCCTTCTGGAATATTTGATTCTGAAACCGTCAATATCGTTGGGCTTGTCGTCGGTGCCGTTGGGCTCGCCGTCGACGCCCTAGTTCAAATTTTCATATTTTCGTCCTTTTCGCTCCAAATTCGCTCATTTTTGCATCTTTTTGCTCCAATGACCATAATTCAACATACTTGCAACAAAACATCAAAACTAACTTTCTTTAAAGTTTAATATCATCAAAATCAGTGTAAAATAAGTATGAAAATCTCAATATATTTTCCTTTGGTAAGCCCCAAATGGCCAAAACCTAAAATTGGACTTCTCTGATTTGGCTAAATCACATTGAACATTGGAGCTTTTCTTCTCTCCACCTCAGCAAGCCCTTTCACCCATTGCCAAGTCCTGAGCCCCACCAGGAAGCCATGACTATAAATTGAGCTCTTTACGACCAAAGAAGAGAGTGCCTGAAACTTTGGGAAAACTTTGCCAAATTGTAACCAGAGCTTCTTTAAACTTCCCTGAGAGCAAGTCCACTGTTTCCATCCATCCAAATCCACTTCCCTGAGCCAATTTCTTAGGCTAATTCATTACTGAAATGGCACTTTCTCTCATAGGTCAATAGTGTACCAAATCTCAAATTGGTTTGCTCCTCACCATCCCCACACCAAACGAACAAGATCCTCCATAAAAGCCCTATCACAGAGAGCCTTTAACCTAGCTCTAAACCAACACATGAAAAGAAGCTTGATTAAAATCATACCTAGACAATTCACCACATCACATGAGCTCATCTGAAGGTTCTTTGGACTCCCATGAAGCTTCTCAAACCATCTGATTGAGGCCTCACCTCTCAGACAAAGGTATTGAACTCTCTTCTTAAACTGAGCTTAATTTGATTCTCCATGTGTATAGAATGTATTTCATACCTTATAAAACCATATGGATGTGTTCGTCTTAAGTAGATGAAGGTGTAGGAACAAACCTCATGTTATTTGTTTGAGTTTTGAAAGAGATATTAAGGTTTGAAGTTGAACGACTCTCGAGTTAGGGAGATTAGGGATGAAGAAAAGATGTCGCCCATTTCCGTGTTTATTCAATGAACGACCGTGATGAAGCTGGGTACGAAGATGGAGGGATACAACAGGCTGATGAGGCGGCTACGTGGCTGGCTATATCAAATGACGGAGCGGCACGTGTAAAGCTCAACTCATACAAGGATCCAGTTAGTGCCACACATTTAAGTAATTAGGGATTTTTTGAATTAAGTTAATACCCCATCTTCAAAAGTTCATAACTTTGCATAGAAAAATCATAAAAATGAAATAAAAATACATACTTGTTTAGTGAGCAGAGGAAAATAATGTAGATTAAAAATAAAAATTATTTATTGAATCTCTGATTTTTCACTAACTAAATAATTTATGTGGTATTTTAATTATTTTGATTAAATATTGTTCAACATGGCTTGATATTTTTAGGGTTTGTTACTCATGACAGAAGAGATGTTCTATGATTTTTTCATGGTCAGAGAGCAACTCTGTGCTTGTAACCTTAATTTTCAAGCTTGGGTAGCTATTTTGGTTCAAATTAATTATATGAATTAACATATCACTTGGAAAAATATGAGATAAATTCTATATGTTCCCTATGGTTAGAATAACTTATGAAAAAATAATATGGTGGTTTGAATAGCCTTGTATATGTCTATAGTTAATTGAATGTTTCTAACTTGTAATAATTAAATTAAATTAGATATTTATTAAAAATTAAAATTAGTTCCACCTTGTGTAAAAAATCTTGTTGACTTATTGTAAAAATTTTAAAATTATTTGATTAATTTTAAGTACTAAATTTGATTTTATAAAAAAAAATTATATTTTTATACAAAAATAATTATTTTAAATTAATTACAGTTAGGAAAATTATGAAAATTGGTTTTGTGAGTTCCTTGCAATTAAATGCACTTAAGAAAAATAAAAATTATTTTTGAGGAAATACTTCATTTTAAGCTATATTGTAAATTAAAAGTAAATAAAAATAATTAAAATTTTTTTTAAAAATAAAAATGGTTCAAAATGTTCTTAATTATTTCCCAATCACCTAAGACTCATTAAAATATTTTTTCCAATTTTCCTATGTTAAAAATAAATTTTTAAAGGCCTATAAATGTGTTTTCCTTATTTTCCCATTAAAATAATTATAATAAATGAATTAAAAATCATAAAAATATAAAAATTTGTTTCCCTCATTTCTCTGAACTCAGAAGGATTAAATAAAAGTTTTTGAAAAATAATTATTGTAATTTAAACACATTTTCTATTCAAATAATTGTTAAATTAAGTAATTATAACAATTAAAATTCAATTTCAAAAATCATGGAATTTTTTTAAGCGTTCCTCTAACCTAGGTGAACCTCTAATAATTATCCCCTAAAAAAACCTTTATTTTGATTATTTAAATAAATTAATGTTGAAAAACCACATTTTTTCCTCTAATGTTTTAATTTAATCATGATTGAACTTCCATGGAAATCTCAAGGTCACTTGAGTTTATTTGATATGTTATGAAGGGAAAAATTGTAAGGTTAATTAAAGGGAAAAATGGGTAATCTTGATCTTAATTAATTCTCTTAGATGTTTGAAAGATGAAGGGTTAAAAAGGTAAAAACAAAATTTTCACCTTTTCATGATGAGGGTAAAATTATAATTCTGATAATTGTCATGATTTGGAAGTCAATTCAATTGGATGATCTTAAAGTAATGGGCTTGAGTCCTGAAGATAATGATTCACTTATTTAAATCCCACAAATTGGAGGCTGTCTGATATTAATGAGAATTGAAATCCCATTTCAACATTTAATTATCTTAAATTTGCTTAAAAAATTGAATTAAGGGGGCCTAATAGTGCATTAGGTTTGATATATAAGGATTATCTTAATTGAGATTAGAAAAGATGGATTTATTTAATTCATAAAAACTTTCAAACACTTTACGCCTTACTTTAACTCTGGGTGTTAAAATCCTTAATGACTTTGGACTTGCCCTTTGGGGTACCCACTCTTATAACTATCAAATGAAATGTTAAGTGACTATCTAACTTCCTTCATTTCTCGGGTTAATTAAAATGTTAAGGTTCATTGAGTAATGAGGAAATTTTAATTTGATCCTAGGATAATTAATAAAACAATATGATAAGTCCAAAATAAACTTGAAACGTTTCAATAAATCTTTAAAGCGTTTCAGGGTCATTCCCCAAACACTTTGGAATTGAACTTGCTATATTTTATTTTAAAATCATCTGGTAAGATCTTTCGGAACTCACTGAGTCATTGTTTGAGGGTTTGTTAGTTACACCTTCAGTTACCCTTGCGATTTATTAAAATTTTCTGTAAAATTATATACACGTTGCAAAAGCTAATCTTTAACTGGAATGTTGAGAAGATGAGAGGCACACTTTTATAGTGTTATTTAATTTCTGTTATTTTACTTTCTAAAATTTACTTCTGCTTCCAAATATTATAACTCCTTAGTTGTGCGCCTTATTTTATTTGCAAAAATCAAAACCATTTTAAAAAATTATTCAACATTTTAAAAAATGTAAAAAAAATTGTTTCAAAGGTAACCATAAAATCTTTAAAATGTCACTAAACTTAAAACGTCCTTTTGAATTTATAGAAGTGCCTCAAAGGAGGTAAACCACAGTTGCTAACAAGATCTCCTTGGTTTAAATAAGTGTAACAGCTTGTTTAAGCTAAGTAAATTCAAAAGAAATTAGTGATACCAAAACAAGGGAATCGTGGGATCCTAATCGGTGTCGCCCTAATCAACTTTAACCCCCCCTTAATAATTGAACTTAAACTTGTCATTTAAACACTTAAAATTTAGACTCTATGACTATTACTTCGCCGAGGAGCTTGGAGCTAACTTTATGAGTAGCCTTCTACAACAACAATTTGGATCTGCAAAAGTAACTCTTTTTTCCTTAGAATTAAATAACAATCCATAAGGTTTCGAGGTTGTCTGTTCAGTGCAACAAAAATCCTCAACTCTCTCTTTAGACCTTTGCACAATTTAAGCCTTAACTTGTTTTAAGATTCTGAGGTTTACGACCTAAATCCTCATTTCTTCCAAACTATTTGTGCGACCGCCTCACATTAATGTGAGCCTTAATTAATAAAATTTGTAGGATGTAACATTTAATAATTCTTCTCAAAACTGAAGCCAAACCACAAGATAGCATGAGAAGTCACCGAGGTTCTCCTCAGGGTTCATGAAATCCTCTAGTTATTCTTTCTTTGGATTCTAAAATAAAATGTTCCAAAATTAAGCCATTCCCATTTCACACCTCTTTGTCCGATCCTTGCAAAGTCTTACCTCTTGAAATTTTTTGAAGACAATATTCTCCGATCTAAATTGAGAGTTTTCTTAGGTGACTTCGATTATATAAGATGTAATTAACTATAGGGGCTTACCCTTACAGGAAACTTTTAAGAACCCACCTTAATATAAACCTTATTTAATTTTTTGTATTAAATAGGGGAACTTATCGGTCAACATAAAAAATGTTTTTTTTTCGCAGACTTAAACAAATGTCATAAATTCTTTAGTTTATTTAATCGAGCCTTACTAGTGAGTAGTGTATCTATTCTTCAGGATGGATGCATTGCTTGCGCTTTTAGGCTTGTTTATTTAAACTATTAAAGATATGTGATCAGTTTGGTCTTATTTTTTCAATATTTAAAATATTACTTTTTAAAATTATATATACATATATTAAATTAAACCAAACTTTGGGATATCTATTCCGGTGATCGACAACTTCCAATTTGGAAACCTACAACTTCTGGCGACTCCGATAGGAAGTAATTTCTCTTTATTTACATCAGAGAATCTTGTACTCATGCATCGGTAATGTGTCCATGTCCCTTATGGACCAAATTACCCTTCTTCTGTTGATATGCTTCACTTATTTCTTTCTTAGGTAAGTACAATAAACTCTATCAGACTTCAGGACCGTCTGTTCAATCCTCTTTGGACGGAGAGGTTCAGGAGTTCATTTGGAATTTTATCTTTGCTTGGGGTCAGGCCCCCAATAGATGTGTTGGTGGGCTAGTTACGCCTGGACGTAATGCATTGTAAAGTTGGGCTCGCATTGGGTCCTAAACTTTACCTTTTCCCCTCTAATATTTTTTGGGTTTGGTTTGCTTCTTTTCCAACTAAATTAAATCATCGTGTCACTTTTCTTTTAACCTTTCCCATTTAGTTAATTAAGTTCCCCTAATTTTAATTTATTTTACTAGATTTTAAAGTCTTCACAAACTAAAATTAAAATAAAGACTTGCTCAGTCTACATAACAACCCTTGTTAATTTTTATTGTTCATACTAGAATTACAAATTATTGGCTAAATAACGAACCCTAGAACTTTCATTTTTAAGTTGTTGCAATGGCGTTCCCAATGCTCACTTTCTCTTGCAACCTGCCAACTAACCGTGATGCTTGCAATGTCGCTCTCACCATCAAGTTTGGAGCCGGATTCAATGAACTCAAAGTCGTGCTAAGAAAGGACCCATTTATGGTCATGAACATTGCTGCTCTAGAAGTACATGAGCTGTCTATTGAGTTCAACCTGAACTGTCCTCAAGGTTCCCTTCCTACAAGAAGGTGAAGACTGCTGCTACCCTGACACCTGTTAAGCCTGTTGTTCCCTTGTCTGCTAAGGGAAAAGAAATCATGATCGTTGAAGATACATTTGAAGAATTTACTGCCCCGCCATCCGTATTTGAAATAGGATCTTGTTCGATGCCCGTGCCATTAACTCTGTCTGAGAGAAGAAATCATACTTGAAGGATTCAGAGGGCTACTAAAGCCCAAGTTCCAGAGAAAGTGTCTGTTGATGAGGTTTCTCACCAGGAGGAACTCAGATTGCTTGAGACCACTCCAATTTTGCGAGGGGAGTAGGTTTCAACCATTAATTAACATTAATGGATATGAAAATATTCAGAAAATTGTTATTGCCTTGTCATTAATTTACGGTCAGGATGAGGAAAAGGAGTAACCCACTCCTATTACCAAAGACCGTATAATATTTTAGAGGTTGGCTGTTAAAGAAGGATGTCAGTTATTAAGCTGCTTAAGAGAGTGGGATGTGCGGTGTCCCCTCAAATGAAGAAAAAATTTTTGAAGGATGTTAGGGTTATCCGACAGTCTCAAAGATTAGTTGAAGTTTTAACAGCTCGCATTCCCGTCAGATTCCTTATAGAGAGATGAGTTGATACTACCGTTGCTACCATCGATTTTGTCATCATTGCTGCTCCAAGGTCGGCAGAACGTCAACCGATCAAGTCACGCCTAAGTCCAAGGATACTACTAGTTGTTGCCAATAAAGGTGTTCTGAAGAAAGAGAAAGTAGAGACATCACCCGATATTATATTTAGTCTGCACCGTAGGGAGCAGGCCTCTCTCCCACAAGTCAATGCCTCTATTAAGACACCTCGTCTCAAGACATCATTGTCAAAAAAGAAGGTATGGGTACCCATGGTCGCCGTACCAATATGGTTTAATGAGTCCACAGAGAAAGATTGTGGAGTTAAGCAAGGGTTTGAAATATTAAATGTCATTGCAGCCATTGTTGTTGAGTTCAACGTACATAAAGAGGATGTTCAAGAGGGTCTTCTGGATCTCAAGATAATCTAAGAGGCGATAATTGAAGAGAAAGTCGAATAGCTCAACGCCAAAATTTCTGAGTTAGCCAAAGAACATGGAGTAGATATGGATGATGATGAATTAGATTTTAATGATCATCTAGATGAAGACTTCATGGATATTCACATTGTCAAAACTAGAGCAGCTACATCTGCACGTGATGTCCAACCTCTTATTGAAGGGAACACCTAGATGATTTACGTAGGGTTGTTTTGTTAAGAGATGAACCTATTAGCTAGATGAAGAAGAGAATGGAGGAGATGGACACCACCATGACTGCCATGGCTATAGTTCACGGACAGTCTCAGTCACAGCAGTTAGCTTATCTAGAAGTCAACCAGCCAGAGATAGCTCACATTATCGATGAAACGAGAGAAGTTGCCTCCGCTAAAAGAGATGACCTGCAAAAGAAAGATTCCCCACCAAGTCTAATACCAGAAAAAGATATGAAGCAATTGGTCGAAGAACAAGTTTGGGAGGCCTTAGCCCAATCTAAGGGTGGTGCATTAATTTTAAAGAGTAGAACTTACCCGGAAGAATTCAATGTCATGCCCTACCCTAAGGGTTTTGTGTCACCAAACTTTAAGATGTTCGACCTGACCGAAAATTCCATAGAACATATAGCACATTTTTGAGCCAGTTTTTGCAACACCAGAGGAAACGAAGCCTTGCTCTTCCATCAGTTTGTTAGCAGCTTGTCCGGAATACCATTTGATTGGCATGTCAAGTTGCCTAACTGATCAGTAAAGATATTCACCAAATTGGAACACTATTTTTTGAAGAGTTTTGCTGGGGCGCAGCACCACATTACTATTGGAGATCTTGTAGTGGAAAGACAAAAGCCTAACGAGACTTTAGTGGATTATATCTTGAGGTGGAGAAACCTAAGCATGAAATGTGAGCCTCAACTATAGAAACATCACGCGATTGAGATTATACTCAAAAGCATCCTTGGGTCGGTAGCTTTCATGCTTAAGGGACTCACTGTCAAGTTCTTCAAGAAGCTGCTAAGCAAGTCCAATAGTTTACAAGAGGAAGTTAAGCATATGGATTTTCAAGAGAAGTCAGAAAAGTTCAGGACAACCAGAGCATTAGAGAATAAATTTAGAATAATAGTGACTGTTGATAAAGGGAAACAACCAATGAGGATTCAGGCAGAGCATTCTCATCAGGTTTCCCAACAATTGTCATAGCATACTCAACCTCAGCAACAGTCACAACAGTATGGCAGGTCTAGCCAGCAGTCATACTAAAGAGGACCGTACCGGGCATATGGTAGATGACCAAAGAAAAATATGTTGAAATTTTCATACCTATTTTACACTGATTTTGATGATATTTCATTTTAAAGAAAGGTATTTTTGATGTTTTGTTGCAGGTATTTTGAATTATGGTCATTGGAGAAAAAAGATACAAAAAGGAGCGAATTTAGAGTGAAAAGGACAAAAATATAAAAATTTGAACTAGGGTACCAACGGCAAGCCCAACGGCGCCGACAGTGGGTTTTTCCTAAGATTTCAAAATCAAATATTCCAAAAGGTCGGCGACGACGCCCTCGAGGTCGCCGACACCGAGATCGACGGTTATCTTAACAAGTGCATTGAATGTGGATGAGTTTTGAGGGGTTACTTAGACAACTCTTGGGAAAACTCTTCTACAACTTTAAGAGAAACTTTTGGCCAAAAATTAGAGAGGGTGCGTAGAGTGTAAAGAGTTTAATTTAGGGTTAGATTGTGAGGAATTCTTCAAGAGATTGTAAGAGTAGAGGGAAAGTGAGAGATTTCTTCCTCCTTGCCGTTTTGAAGAAGAATTTTGTGTACTGTAAAGAAAGGAAGAGATTCAGAGGAATTTTGAGGCGTTTTCTTGAGGAGGAATTAGAGATAAGTGGTATTTACTTATTGTGGTTTGTATGACTTTTCTTTTATATATAATTTCTGAGTTTTGTCATATCTTCCCCATGAGTTCTGAGTAGTTTTCTCTGTCTTTCTCATTGTCTTGAGATTTTGTGAAATGGTGATTTGAATTGGTTGAGCCTTTAGAATGTTAAGAAGATGTGATGATCTTTTCACTTTGATGTTAATCTGGTTAATTGTTTTGTTAAAATATGTTGAGTTTTACAACTAAAGTGAAGATTACATCCAAAATTCAGGGAGGTCAAAGTCCTTGAATGTTGGGTGCAAATAAATAGGGAAATAAAATTATCAGGTGTAGAATTGGAGATTTTAGAGTGACAGACTAAAATCCTCAATTCGGTCATATCTTTTGGGTGCTGAAGTTTAGATGTTAGCCCTCAAGCGAGGGGAACGTGGGAGCTCCGAAGTGAGAGTCGGTGCCCTCTCAGCCTAACCGCAATTCAGTAAATAAGCATAGGATTAGTCAATGTTCTTTATGTCTGGACGAAAGGGTAAAGAATAAGTATGCTCCTATTTGACATAATCCAATTTGAACTAATTCACTTTATCCATTCACTTTAATTTCTTGACAAGTTGAAGGATGCTTTCTTATATATTGAACTTTATATTAGAAACTTTATTAGTAGAATTAGTTATTTAAGAGTTATTAAAATTACATATTTATTTCAATTGCCTATTAGTGATAGATAAGCAATTTGAACTATATT